>OZ026618.1:11510217-11647717 GCA_964020975.1 Hermodice carunculata
GTCTAGATCACTTCATATGGATGTAGGTCACCATTATAACTCATTCCACATGTTTACAAGTTACACGTGTCGCCCACAATCATGCCAACTCGGTGACTCTGCATAGTATTCATTGAACTAAATCACCCAGCACACATTCCGTGAATACAGTGACCTCTCCAAATAAAAAAAAAGCCATACAAATTTCCATAACACAGCCCCACGAATGGCCTATACCATTGATGTCCCCTACCCCAAGTAGTCCCAAACCACATTAAATAAAATATATTTTTTATATTTTTTCCAACTTTTTTTTTTTTGTTCGCAATTTTGATTTTGCCATACATCGGTTACTATTTGCATGTCCGAATAAAACTTCACCCCAAATGCTGTTTACAAGCACTTGTCCATGTGACCTACTTTTCGGGTCATCGTGACCTAAATTTCATGGAAATGTGGTCTTATTGTCACTGTTGGATTTGTCACCGTCATTCGAAAATTTGATATCTGATCTCGTCAAACAAACTATATATGGAAACCCTTGTGCGCTCATCATTTTCTGTCTATTGAAACACATGGCCTTCGAGTCAAAGGTCAAGGTCACATGGCCATTATTTTTTTTTCGAAAATTTTGGTAATTTTTCAAAGTTTTGAACTTTGTACGCAAGGAATCCTTTGAAACCGTAACGCCTGCTGTGGTGTCCTTGCACTACGGACTGTGGTTTATACTGAAGTATACACCTTGTATTTCGTTGGTGACCTTGATCTACTTTTCTCCGATCGGGCGGCAATGTTGAAAAAATCCGGGTTTTTTGGCATAACTCGAAAAGTTATCAACCGATTTGAATGATGTTGAGCTCAATGGACAGCCACTGTCGGGGCACTCAAAAACCTAATGAGAACCTACCCCTTCATTGTGATTGGTCACTTTAGCCTATATATTTTTTAAAGTCATTACCTTTGCAGTGTATTTGTAATCAATATACGAAAGGTCATAAAGTCTGAGTTTATGATGACCCTTGGAAGACAATTGACTAACTTTAAAACCCCTTCTGGTGCCTTTTTCAGATGATGCATTCAATTTTTAACCTTGATCTAATTTTTAAGGATACGATGACCTACTTATGGAAAACACGTTTTAGCCTATTTCTTGAAAGATTATCAACGGATTTGAGCAATATTAAGTTTGTTGCATAGCCCAACTATTGGCGATACTATGCAAATTAACGTGTGACTTAAAAGGTTAATGTTATTTGGCGATATGGAGATTTTCAATCTGCCATAAATGTAAGGAATACTTACTCAGCTGATGCGAGTAATATTTTTGTAACGCATGTTAGGCCTATTGTGCTGTTTTTTCTAGTGAGAATGGAACATGGAAGAACTTAACCATGTTTCATTATAAATATAATATTAGTATCAAATTTAGTTATCCTGTGTTCACGTGGAAACTTTTTTTGGTGTTTAAATTCAAATTTTGACATGTTACGCAATTCTAATGTAAATATAGTAGTCTGACTTCAAATTTTTATAATGTTCCAGATTCATAAATATCTCAAAAACGATGTAGGCCTACTTTACTCTTTTACTTTAAACTTAGGTGACTGACAAGTCGGGAGAACTAAAAGGTGATAGGCCTAACAAGTCTCTTTTAATTTTTGGCAGAAGAAATGAAATTTGTGTTTTGGGTGGTTAGGCCTATACATTTTGGAAAAGGAACTAGTGTCTGCAGTTAATGATGAATATTTCTAAGGTTGAGAGGATTGGTTTAAAACCACCAGTTGCCTTTTATGGGTGACTGCCTGTCTCAAATCAGGAATGAAATTTGCTTCTTCACATTGGTATTGGAAAAGAAATGTTGATGCTTTGGCAAGTCTGAAATCTCTTTGCCGTCATTGTTGGGTTTGGAATTAATGAATATGGATCATGTGTTTCTGTACTATTAATTGTCCTGTCATTGTTTGGATGATGTCAGTGAACTATGGTCAGGTAATTACCTTTTATAACTGTACATTAACATTAAGGGCTAAATTTGTTTTAGGCCTACTTTAAATGAATGTGAGTGTTTTCCAAAGTGGGAGGATTGGGATCCCGTAAAACTGGTTTAACCCACTGCCAATATGTTGGTAACCTGTTCCAAGTCAGGTAGAGGATACTCTCATTCGTTTAAATCTCATTACTGTTGGTCATGGATCCTTCTGACGACGAACACTAGCATGTCTTACTATTTCGTAAATGATCCTGAATCTGACAAGGTTAATCTGGTATTTGGTTTGGTCTCATTACTATCATTGAAAACTGTTATCCACTTTTCTTTTCATGGAACCCTTATATATTTGGTAACAATTTGATCATTCAGGCATTTTCTGCACATATTGCAGTGCAGTTAGTGTTCCAAGTATAGTGAAACTGATGTTGTTTTTTATAATTGTCTGATGAATAAAGTTTGTTATTATGAAGGTCATGTCAGGTTGGCTCAAAGTGTTTAATGTACTCTTTCTCTGTCTCTCTTTTGTATAAATAATTAACATCTAAATCAACTGACTGACAAGTTGAACTACGTCTTATTATAAATGAAAAAATTTAAAACTGTTACAGGAAAGCAGTTATACTTACAGTTACCTTTAGGAACATTTCAATCTTGAACATTTAAATGTCCTTTCAAAAAATACTTCTGGAAACCAACTTGAAATGTGACTGCTATCCTATCAAATTTTGACTATGGTAATGCATTTTTGACTACGTTTTAATGATTTGAGACCTAATGTCACTTGCTTCTGGCTGATGTTTAACATTTGAACCAATGTACTTACTATATTTGGAAATTCAAACACTTTTCTTTTTGAAATACTCTTAGTTTATCTCCTTTAAAACAACATCATATCTTTAACTACATGCCTAAAACACATCGGATTATATAATCATGTTGTTTAGATTCTTATTGATGGTCATTTTAGGCCTAGAGGGCTTTTCTGGTGGATTGATGTTGGTGTTGGTGTCACTTTGTGGACTTATATGGATGATGATCATTGTTAAGATGGTGGTTGCAAGTAGTACCTTTTTAAATACTGAATTTTATAGACATTTTCAACAAGTTAAGAACCTCCGCTTACAAATTCTCTGATGTAATGCAAATTTTGGTCCCTTTTCATAAATTGTATGGTCCTGTATGTGCATGAATGATACAACTGTTCAAGCCAATTTACTGAAATAGGCCTATAATTTCAAACAAAACTTTTTGCATTCTGTCATGTGAAAACTAGATAAGGTTTTTTCCCCCCTATGGACTTTTGCACTTACGTTTTGGTCTCTTTTGGGTAAGTACGAACTATAAATTTATATGTTTCAACTATACATACCAAGGAACATTGCCTTTGGTCGGAATTGACTTGGATTTGTTTCATTAGGACTACGGTTTGGATATGGTAATCACACTGTCTAATATATTGCACAGCTTACGTCACTCCTAAGTTTCATTATGTTGGGATCAAAATATAAACTTTTTAACAAGCACATTTTTATGCACATAATTTAACATTTTAGACAATGAAGGTCAAGGTCGTCCATATCTTGAAATATTCAACTGAGCATGACTCAGTCAATTGTCGCCTGATTTTGATCTGGTTGGGGTCAATGCGTATGGAATGCAATATCACACACATCTTTAATGAACACATGTACTTTCACGGTCCAGGTCATTGATCCTGAAAACCCTTTATTAACACTATTCGATCAATTTTCATCTGATTTTGTTCAACGTGGGCTCAAAATGTGCGAAATGTATCGCCGCACAATTTTGTATTTTACATGTGACCTCTACAGGTCAAACGTCAATGTCACTTGATCCTTTGAAATGTTCACTGAGACATAACGCGGCAAATAGTAATCAAATCGCAATCATGTTTATACTCAAATTTTAGCTTTGGAATTTTGTAATTTATAAGTGATCTCTAAAGGTCAAAAGTCGATGTTATTTAGTTTTTTGAACTGTTCATTGAGACATAACTCTATCAATTTTCATTCGATTTTAACATGTTGGGTCAAATTGTAGCTATTGTAACACTGCACAATTATGTGATGTGACCTCCAAACTTCAACGGTCAAGTTCACTCAACGGTCAAGTTCATTTGGCCACTCAACGGTCAAGTTCATTTGGCCCTTTGAAATATTCAGTCAGGCATAAATCTATCAATTTCCATCCGACTTGGACCATTTTGGGGTAAAATTGTAACTATTGTAATGTTGCACAATTTTATAATTTACATGTGACCTCTACAGGTCAAACGTCAATGTCACTTGATCCTTTGAAATGTTCATTGAGACATAACGCGGCAAATAGTAATCAAATCGCAATCATGTTTATACTCAAATTTTAGCTTTGGAATTTTATAATTAATAAGTGATCTCTAAAGGTCAAAAGTCGATGTTATTTAGTTTTTTGAACTGTTCATTGAGACATAACTCTATCAATTTTCATTCGATTTTAACATGTTGGGTCAAATTGTAGCTATTCTAACACTGCACAATTATGTTATGTGACCTCCAAACTTCAACGGTCAAGTTCACTCAACGGTCAAGTTAATTTGGCCCTTTGAAATATTCAGTCAGGCATAAATCTATCAATTTCCATCCGACTTGGACCATTTTGGGGTAAAATTGTAGCTATTGTAATGTTGCACAATTTTATAATTTACATGTGACCTCTACAGGTCAAAGTTTAATTTTATTTGGCCCTTTGAAATATTTTTTGAGCAATATCTCGATCAATTTTCATCCCATTTGGATCATGTTGGGCTCAAATTGTAGCTATTGTAACACTGTACAATTTAGTAAAATGCATGTGACCCCTTAAGGTCAAAGTCAAGATCATTTAGCCCTTTGAAATTCTCATTGAGCCATAACTTAGTAAATTGATTGGGGCCATGTTGGGCTGGAATTGTAGCTCTTGAAACACTTCACAATTTTATAATTTACATGTGACCTCTAAAAGCCAAAGGTCAATGTGCTCTAAGGTGAGATGACTGGATTGGGAACATGAGCAGGGGGATGCTTCCTCTCAGCGGTCGCTTGCGATCGGAGATGTCTAGTTCACAAATGCTCTTGGTAAATTGTAAAAGTCAATGATTCACCGCATACCTGATTACGCTTGGGTCCTATTTGACAAATGTGGTCAGGCCCTATCTGATGTCCTGGAATCCGTACAGTTTTAAGTAGTAATGGCGTGTACTGGTGTTCGCCTACTCATTGATCTCGGCTGTGGAGCGCCAGCCATCACTAGGAAATCTTGCATGTTTGTACTCCCCTACAATATGTAAAACAAACACATTCCGCCTTATTTTTCTAACACAGCGCCCCTTCATCTGAAGTAAAGAATGGCCCCCACTGAAATTCCTAAAATCTATGAAAATTAAGCACAGCATTTTCCAAATATGGGGCACATCCAATTAAGGCTAGGCCAATCTTAATTACATTATCACTTGTGTGCGATAAATATTATTGCTTATTCTACCTGTTCCTGTGGTAGCGAAACTACTAATTTCTTTTCTCTCTTTTTTGTCCTCAATATTCTGAAATCCGAACGACCCTTCTAGAAACTTTATCTTTAATTGTAGTCCCTGGAGTCAGCCCTTTGGTACTCCTGCACCTCCACACAAATTATATGATTCAGCAGGTGCCCATGGGAAGTTCTTACCTGGATATCGAGTCTAATAAACGGCCATTTAGGAATATATAGGATTTGTCCTGTGTGTATCGTTTTGTCGTGTATACCTGTGTGTCAGGAGCGCCTCCAGATTGGGAAATTTATTTATTTATTATTATTTTTTTTGGGGGGGGGGTTATTCGGTGATCCAATTTGAACAAATATGTTAATGATTATAAGTACAAGAGGTGAAACGCTGATGCCACCAGCACCACCCTCCCCCCACCACTGACCTCGCATTGAGATAACAATGTAATGACTGCTGCAGTGCAGGTTAGCCTTAAACAGATGATGTATAACTAGGCACATATAGATAAGGATCAAATAAAGTTAAGAGGGCATGGGTCAGTGGAAAAGGAAGTACATAAAAATTCTTCATATCAGCTGATTATTGTAATCGCCATGTGCCGCTTAAAGTTTGAAGTGTGTGCACATTGATTCATGTTTGTTATCAGCGATGACGTGTTTCATGCCGCTTTCCAACTTCCTGGTTGCCTTTTTTTTTTTTTTTTTTGAGTTGTTTCAAAAAAATATATTTGACAACCATGAAAATGTACATATCTATTGAACCGGAAAAATATATTCGCCACGATTATCTTCCTCTACTTAGTACTTTTTAATTTTCAATTACCTTATGGACGAGAGCGAAATGCATTTACTGACGGGCCAAGGCTCGTATTATTCCTTTTCATAGCAATGTAAGGTAGACAATTTTCCAGGCATGATTCATAATTGTATGTACTGTCTTACAAAAAACAACATCATTCAGTGATCAAGACATGTTTAGATTTATTATGAAATTAAGTGATACGGAATTAATAATAATGTTTGAGACATATATGAAAGAATGCATTACAATACGGCAGAAACCTCTATAGCCAATATAATCAATAGTATCTTTATACCGAGCGCCTTTATCTATTATGTTTTGTGTATCATGTGCAGATTTTTTTTTCTTTTTTTTTTTTTTTTTTTTTTTTTGTTTATTCCTTTGTATGTATCTGTTTTTGTCGCTTCTGTGACGTTTGCTTTATAACATAAATTTGTGCTGTATGTATCATGTGTGATTTTTTTTTTTTTTTTTTTTTTTGGTGACGTTTGCTTTATAACATAAATTTGTACTGTATGTATCATGTGTGATTTTTTTTTTTTTTTTTTTTTTGGTGACGTTTGCTTTATAACATAAATTTGTAATGTATGTATCATGTGTGATTTTTTTTTTTTTTTTGTGACGTTTGCTTTATAACATAAATTTGTACTGTATGTATCATGTGCGACAAATTGCTACTTTGTATATGTGGCGCAGTCAATAAAACACAATTCAATTCAAAATTCAATTAAAATGTAGCATAACTAGAGCGTTTTCTGCCCATCAATAAAACACGTGTCTTTAAATACGGAACTTGATACACATTTTTTTAAGTTTGTATCTCTGCTAGTTCATTTGTGCCACAGTTTGCACCAATCGTATACGGAAACCACACACGGGTTTACCTTTTCTTTTATTTACGGTGTATATATATATGAATTTTGTTTAACGATAAAGATGTGCTTAATTCAAATCTTTGATAATAACGTAAAGTTAAATTGTATGAGCATAACAAAACATAAAAAACAGGAAGAGTTTGAAGAGTTTGCAATAGTATCTTTGATGTTTTAGATATATCATAAATTGCTTTTAGTTATCGGAAAAGTTTGTAATAGGATCTTTGATGCTTATGAAGATTGTAACTTACAAATTATGACATGTGCTAGAAAACGTTTTACTGTACTACCAAAATTAGAGGAAATCTAAGAAAAAAATACGGTTATATTCCGTTTTGCTTTTTACATGTTGGTAAGTTACATACAGCCTCTCTGTCACATTCGGAGGAGCCGGAAGGGTTATGTGTGTGTGTGCGCGCACATGGTATATACAGATTTATTCAGCTAACAAGAGGCATATTTAACGCGGACATTTTTACGTAAACTTTCAATCTCAGCATTTTGTTAAAGACAAGCATTCTTTTGAAGTGTTCATGGATAACATTTAAAATGATCGGTTTGTATCGGCTGGTGTGGCCCGCCAAATTATAGCTTTAGTCCGCGGGATAAAGCTGGATCGTGACTTTATAAAGAGAATGAACATCTAAAAAGACGTCCTTTGCATGTTGAACATATCAGAAAATCTCTCTTATGGTCTTGTAGCGCATACTGGAAGCCTTTGAAATGTTAAAAACATGTTTATATGAGCCAAGCTAAACATACGATTGTCAAATATATTATCGTAGAACATCTGCAGTTTTCAGTGAAATGCAGATACAATTTTGTACAAAAACAAGTCACACGAAGTAAACAAAGTAACCAAAATGAAACAAAACAAAATGAATTTGCATTGGCCTTTGGCTAGTTTTCTAATCCTCTTTAAAGAAATAAAGTACATTAACAAACAAACGAAACAAAACATAAGAAATGCAATAAACTGACCCAGTCCAGCTTACACACTTTAAATATGTCAGTGGCTTGACATGTCACTTTGTTTATGCAAACTAAGTGTAAGATCCATATGAATTTGGACTATCTTAACCGTGTTTATCGATGGTAATAATTGTATTTCTTCAAGCATTCACTGAACATTCTTTGACATTGATATTATAGAAGGTTATTTGGTGCCGCAGATCAGTATTAAACACTTTCCATTCTGGGTTCGCGTAAATGTGCAGTCACACAAACATACCATCAGAGTACGCATCCATGTCGACTCAATTGCTGTTGTGGGAAAAAAATAATAAAAAAAATGGCGTCATCGATTGATTTTATCTTCGACCTGTCCCGTAATGCGTTATCTAAGGTAGGTACAAAGTACATTTAGGATTGTTTTACTGTCATAGGTGGAGTCAGACAGTAGTGCTGGGATCCTCATTTAAGCGCCTTTCTATTTGTCATACAGGGGTCCTGTTTAACGTGATTTCATTTATCAGTCTTACGACGCCGAAAGGAAATGAAGCAAGGCCAACTAACATTTTCTTGGCTGCTTTTGTGGGCTGTATCTTCAAGTAAGTTCAGTCTCGTTCTTAATAATGATTGGTGTAAACATATTTTATTCGCAAAAACAATTGGCCGACAGGCACAATGCCCATATGAAGGCCTCTTGTAAAAAAAAAAGTGGTTGGATGTGGTTGTCTGTGAAATGGAAACACCTGTTACTTTGTATGAAGGTTGCTACATTGATGAGGCTTAACATGAAAGTGTGACATGTACAGACACCTGTCACGACTCTTCTTCACTTTAAATGGCCCTGCTTCTTGTGGCCAACATGAAGCGGGCCCATTATTGGTAAGTATAACTGGTGCAATCCAAGAATTTTAACAGTGGACACTAAGTTTTTACTTTCGAGAAACAAAGCCAAAGTTTTCCACGGTAGTGATGTACTTCACCTCTAACCTTTTGCTTTCCCAAAATTGTATTGACTTTGTTTTCCGCTCGGAAAGATGGACATTCGGTACATGTCTGAATGTCGCATATCACAACGTAAATAGAACAACCTTAATGTAGCGTTATTAAAGACTAACGGCCAAGATAGCATAGATATTAAGTAACTGACAAACGAACACTTATTCAAATCATTCTTGTATTTTGATAGAAATGAGACACTGCCATATGCTTTCATTCTGCGTAAATCTGGGAATATTATGACTTATTGCGAAATCAGAAGCCCTTCAATTCAAAGCATGGACTGATAGGTCCGTTTTTTTTACATGCACATGGCTGCTGTAACTTGGAAAATAAGGTAAGATTCACCAAAATGTAATGACGTGAATAAATGGTGTCAAAATACATATGAGATAAATGTAAGTCTCAAGAGGGCAATAAATCATGAACAATTTTGTTCGCACACAAATGGTGAAAAGTGGAACAGACGGCGGGACGGACAGACACACGGACAACGCGAAAATGTAATGGAAGCAGCCTTAGGTTGGAGCCGTAAGAATTGAAAATTGAAAATTCCCGACTCAAAGAATGTCTTTCGAAAGCCTTGAAATCTGAAACAAAATAAATGTGATGTGTGCTTAAACATTTCGATCTATTGCTCTGTTATTTTACTAAAAGTTCGACTATGCTATTATAATGATTTTCATTACGTATCCAAGTTGCCACCATGTCAGATCACACGAGTGCATTTCGGTTTTGTGGCTATGACATAAAAAATAAGTTCCCTGCGGATGTGATGGAATATGTAAATTGAGAGTTTAAGCAGCATCTTGTCTATTGGTCTTCAAATGCTTAAAATGTACAAAGAACGACCTATTTTTGTGAAGCATTTGGAAGAACGTTTTTGGCATATGCTGGTATACGTTTGGCGACCATGTGTGCTGGGAGATTACGAGGAATATCCTTGATCCAATAGTCACGATTCCGGGAACTTGCGTATCACAACTCAAGTTAAGCCAACGACACAGCCAAACATGACGTCAACTGTTGCTAAAGTCCAGAAATAGGATGGTATGCACACTGGTCAAGTTGTGAGTGTGTGTCTGTGTCAGTCAAGATTTTTTCGTTTATGGTTGTGTGGTCAATACCATGCTGTACAATACAGTTATTCCACTTTGTTTTTTTTTTTTTTTTTTTCATGAAGTACCCTTTATCATGGGCGGTCTACGTTTTATTGAACCTGAAAAAATGTAACTATTTGCAAAGGTTCGGGTGTAACGCCCTAAACATTCATGAGCAGGGGATGCCTTCAGAGTAAGTTTTACATATAACTGAGTTCTTTTCATATAAATCTCCTGAGCTATTAACGGGATTTACAACTTGAAAAGTTGGAATACCGCACGTGTACGTTCAGAACTGGAATGAAACGAAATCCAGTGCTGACGTTTCTTCGGTCATTTGTCTATCTTAAAGCGACAAATACTGGTGATTTTTGTTTGCAACTTAGATACATATCCTACAGTTTAGCTTCTAACTTATGTCACAGTGAAAAATGAATCCACAATAATATTTACACAAAAGCAGTTAGTCTCGCTTTTGATAGCATCTGCAATCGCCCATCGATTTTCTTTGCACTGACTAAATTCTGTATTTGTCATGTGCATTTTTACTATTCAAATAATGCAATTCCAAACTTTTACTGCAGGGCCAGTGAACCTCTGCCCAGTTCCAAGCTGAATGTAATGTATCTGAAGTTAGCTTATAATCAGGGCCTTGGGAGGGTAATGAAGGTGTTTAACGGCTATCACATCTTTCCATGTCACATAGTACCGCAATACATTGCTAGAAAATAGACCGACTCATCCGCGCATGGCAGTGTCGGGTGGTTATGCTGTTCTACTTATTTCTGGTGTCTTTATTGCTTAAAAACTATCGTTTGTTGTCTACCTAAACGGAATATTCCACAAAAACATTATGGAACAAATACAAACCACCATTCGGGTGTGTTGCTGGTTGGGACGCAACGATTTTGCGCAAGCAAGTCACTCGCCGCTTTGCGGTTCGTAGTCTCCTGCCCAGAATCATTTCGTCCCAACCAGATACGCCCCTCATGATAGTTTGTATAATTCCCCAGCGTCTGTTTGGTGACGGGGAGGACTATGTGGAAAAGGTATTTTCAATCTACCGTTATCATAATCAACCTGGTCCTGCTCTGTACCAATAATATTTGCAACTGTCCATCCATACAGAAATTATACACACTATTACCACGATTGCTTATTTTGCCATATTTGTGTGAATAACAGTGCATGCCTACTAACATCAACATACATTTGATTTAACGTAGCACGTTTTTCGACGCTTCCCGTGCTCTCCGTACTTTGCAAGAAATGATCGCACCAGTCAAAACCATGACCAAGTTGATACTTCAATAATAAAGTCGTTTGCAAAGCCTGCAATTAAACAAGTAAAATATGTGCAGTATTTCGCAAAAAGCTGAGAAAACACAGTAGAGATGAATCGTGCAGTCTCTATTCGCCAAGCTGTTGGGCTGATAGGGTTTAGCCACGTTTAATGCCCATATGTTAAGCAAACAAGGTTCGACAGAGCTTCATTCGCCAGCTGTTGTGCCAGTATGGTTTGACCATGCTGCATTGCCCCTGCTGTTGCGGCAAAAGTATTTAACTGTGCTGAATTTTCCTCGCTTTTGCGCCAATAGAATTTTGGTGACATATATTGCGGCTGCCTTGTTTACTCGCCCAGTTGTGGTGACAATAAATTTGACCGTGCTTACTTTGGCTAGGGACGAAGCCAATAGTATTTAGTCACAACATCTTTGCGGCCAGCTGTCGTGGAAATAGAATTTGGCACCCATGGTATTCGCCCAGTTGGTAGGCATTTCGCCAGCCCTACATTATTCATTTTGTTATACCGTTATCATCCTTCAAAGTGTACAGAACGTAAGCATGAATATTGGAAACAAAGTTTAAATGGATAAAGAAGCTAACTCTACGTATTGACACACTATATTGTAAAATATATTTAACAAAGTAACTGAAGTGTATTTATAAAATAAACCAGGTATACCGGGATAAAAGAATGATTGCTTTGTGCAATCTTTAGCCAGTACTATTCAATTTTTATGAAATTTCTAGGCATATGTTGGTTACAAGCTGTAAGGTGATTGTTGCGTTTAACACAAATCATGGTATTACTGTAGTAATATCAGGTGGCACCTAGCGACAGAAACGATAACTATTGTGAATGTTACCGCAGCCTGGTTTGGATAGCAACACGCTGCAGACGATATATCCTACCTGGGCAAAAGTGTGCAAGAGGCGAATGCTGCGCCTAGTAATTCTGACAAAAAAGGCACTTTGGCCACCTGTCTCAGAGCGAACGGGAGGCAAAAAGACAGAATGTAATACCGCAAAATACGCTAAAAGCAAACAAAAAGACAGCAAACTTCCTGAGGCAGTATCTGCAGGAAAGGAGGGACAGTGCAAACTTCCAGAATCTTTTCCCGCCAGATTTCAACCAGCTGTTGGCTGAATTCTACATAGATGCTCAAACGGTTCCGAGTAATTGCTAGTATGTAGCAGGCACAGCCCAAGATGCCAGCGTCGGCATTAGAAATTACCAATAATAACGTCGGTGCATCAGGCAGTTACACCTTGTCGCTAGGTCCATCTAGCGGCCGCTTACCAAACATGTCTAAAATGTAGAGGTTGCAGTTTCCTGAGCAGCTGAACGAACCCATCTATCATATAGCCTTTCTCTTTGTTAGACACTATTCCACAAATTTAAGTACTCTGCCCAAGATCTGAAATAGTGACGTAATCTCTGGCAGAGCCGTAATAGGTATGGAGAGTGATTGTTGGATTCTCGCTCCACACCAAATCTGAGCTCGCATTGGCAACATGGCGGTTTGGGGCTCCTGAGGGATATAGTGTGGGTTCCGACTAGAAGGCCTCCACAAGCGACTGCACTATCTGCAGACATTATTAACGGTCTTTAAGGTAAGAATCAACATGCCAAAAAAATGTTACATACTTTGCAATTTAGGTTACCCTCACAGCTGTCAAGTTTTTCTATTCGGTGGAAACCCATTTCCAGCTCCAGAAGAGGGTTTGCTGGGCCCACTGGTTCCTGCGAGGTTTAAACAACGCGAGTTCGTGAATCGTTATCATTTATCACACTTTGTCAACAACGGCTTCTGAACAGACATGAAATAATTTCCATAAAGCCTGGCATGTTTGAGACTCTGGTGCAAATAAAACCGTGGAAATTTCCGGGAACACATAAAAAAGGTAATGGCGCCCCCCATGTGCGTATGCACAGAATGGGGTAACAAAGAAAATCATATTCACAGACTGGATACTAAGTAGTCTTCTGATTGGATGATTAAACCTTCGTTTATGTCATTTATTCACATGTACAGGTGTGTTGATGGTAACAGCTCGCTGATATTTGCTAATATGTAGTAGGCATAGCCTAAAATGCGATTGTCAACATTAGACAGTATAAATAATAACGTGGTTGGATCAGCCAGCAGCACCTAGTCGCTACGTCCCTCTAGCGGCCATTTACTAAACCAGTCTAGAGGAGGTGGGCCATACAACCTTGAGAAGTTGAACGACCCAATCTATTGTATATAATTTCTTTTTGTTTGACACTGTTCTTCAAATTTAAGTGCTATGCCCAGGATCTCTATATCCCCACTGAAATAGTGTCGCAATCTTTGGCAGAGATATAGTGGGTACAGAGAGCTTGTAATTATTGGAATCTCGGGCGATAACATCAAATTTGAGCTGGCATTGGCAATATGAGGGTTTGGGACCCCCGAAGGATATAGTGTGAGTTGCGATCTTGAAGGCCTCCAGAAGCGACCTGGTCACTGCACTGTCTGCAAACATTATCAAGGAAAGATGCAACATGCAGATCAATGTTACATACTTTGCGATGTTTATTTTGGTGGCCCTCACAGCTGTAAAGTTTTTCTATTCCATGAAAACCCACTCCAGCCCCAGAAAGCGTGTTTGCAGGCCCAGATTCCAGCAAGGTTTCATTAATGCGGGTTCATTTATCACACTTTATCAACAAAGTTTTCTGAACAGAAATGAATTATTGACATAATTTCATTAAAGCCTGGTAGGTTTGAGACTTTGCTATAAATAAAACTGTGGAAATATCCTGGGATCCATGAAAAAAGCAATGGCACCACCAATGTACGCATGCGCAGTAAAGGTAACGAAGAAAATAAAATTCGTAGACTGGATACTGAGTAGCCTTCTGATTGGATGATTTCACGTTCGTTTAAGTCATGTGTTCACATGTACACGTAATAATGGTAAGAGCTTGCTGTCGCACGCTATAAAGTCTCATCCTTGAATAACTTTCGCCAGTCACTGAACAGATACCCACAACCACCGCCATATAAAAAAAAACTTTTGATATTGTTGAGAGCAGATGTTTTCGTGGGCAAACCAACCATTTACAGTGGCAGTTGTAGATTTGAAAGGAAAGGGACTTGCTCCACAGAGCATTACCCAGTTCTCACTGAGTGTGATCGCAAAAAAAAATTACACTTCCAAATGTTTTAACCTGGAGAGCCCTGTAGGCCTGTATGATAAAGTACTGTTCGATGTCAGACTATTTTTCTGCAGGCGAGGCATGGAAAATATGGCAGAAATGACTAAGGATACATTTGTTGTCAGAAAGGATCCAGATGTGAATATACGGTTTATTTGCAAGGCTGGCGATGAATTGACAAAAAATCACTGCCCAAAGATAATGGAAAACTCAGTGGGTGTATACCGGAGTCCCCAGTGTATCCTCTGTGCCCAGCGGCTTCATTTGAAAAGTATGTGGCTAAGTTATACCTAGACTGTGAAAGACTGGGGCAGCGTGCAAGCAGATAATTTTTGCCTGATGATCACTGCTGGTGTGATAAGAAGCCACTTTGGCAAAACCTACTTGCAATCGCTTATGAAATGCCTCAGCATAAACTGGGAATTATCCCGAGTGTACACTAACCACGGCATAAGAGTCACTGGAGCCAGTCCTCTACCAGTCTAGAGTGTACACTTACCACGGCATAAGAGTCACTGGAGCCAGTCCTCTACCAGTCTAGAGTGTACACTTACCACGGCATAAGAGTCACTGGAGCCAGTCCTCTACCAGTCTAGAGTGTACACTAACCACGGCATAAGAGTCACTGGAGCCAGTCCTCTACCAGTCTAGAGTGTACACTTACCACGGCATAAGAGTCACTGGAGCCAGTCCTCTACCAGTCTAGAGTGTACAATAACCACGGCATAAGAGTCACTGGAGCCAGTCCTCTACCAGTCTAGAGTGTACACTTACCACGGCATAAGAGTCACTGGAGCCAGTCCTCTACCAGTCTAGAGCGTACACTTACCACGGCATAAGAGTCACTGGAGCCAGTCCTCTACCAGTCTTGAGTGTACACTTACCACGGCATAAGAGTCACTGGAGCCAGTCCTCTACCAGTCTAGAGTGTACACTTACCACGGCATAAGAGTCACTGGAGCCAGTCCTCTACCAGTCTAGAGTGTACACTTACCACGGCATAAGAGTCACTGGAGCCAGTCCTCTACCAGTCTAGATTCAGTGCATCATAGATAATGGTGCTGTCCAGTCACAAAAATGTTAACTCGCTGGTAATGCGCAAACGGGCTTCCGACAAAGAGAAAAATTGACATGGGCCAAGCATTGTCAAATAATGGTGGAATTTCTACAAATGCTTTGGTGCCAGTACATGCAAACGGACCTCAAAGTCTTCCCCACCAGTCTTTAGCTTCACCTATAAGTAGAGTGAACTCTGACCTTCAAGAGACAAGGTGTAAAAATACCAATAGCAACCAGTGTGTTGAAAAACATCTGACATGTCTGAACTTCACACGGATACTCCGAATGATGAGGATGAATTCCCAGAACTGTCCGCTTTAATTTTACAATCTCTAGTTTGCGAAATATTGATAGGGCAGTTAAAAGTGGAAAGCACTGTCAAATTGTCACTTTTTCCAATACTGAAGTCTCAGCAGCATACAGTCGTTCCCCTAAATTACCCATGCAGGTATAGCTCCATAAAGCGCCAACCGTGAATGTGTGTAATTTATACAAGTCAGCCGACCAATGGATGTATTATGGTGGCAAATAAGCAGAAGTGATAAAGACACCATATTAGGTATCTTGATATATGTGCACTTTTGCCAGGAGTGTATTTGTCCAACCATAGAACAACCATAACCATGGTCCTAAAAATGTAAATTGTTATATTTTGAATCATTCATGGAACTTTGAACATTATTGACATTTATATTCCTCAATTATGTAGGTATAGTCTACATAAAGTTCATTTCCATGTGAGACCTGTCGTAGTGTTACTTAAGTAGTGACTTATATTTTAGGCCTACGCCTATAGCTTATAACTAAAATACATGATTGACTTTTGGTGAACAATGTTGAAGTTCATATTATAACATGGAAATGTTTTAGTGCATCATTCAACACTTGTATGGTGTGCCTACTGATGCCTTGCTGCATGGAACTTTTGATTTCTAATATATGGTACTGAGGCCTGGGTGGTCATTTTTCACAAGGTATCTGAGATGTTTACACCTGTTATTTTTCGGTGTTCAAAAATTAAATGTTGTGACATCATTTAGCCAGTTGTCTTTTAATATTCTATACATGCGATCATCTCCCACCCAAGAAATGGTATTACCCTCAGCTTTGCTTTGGGTAATACCAGTTCAAAAATCAGAAATACTTTTATTTCACCAATACAATGAGCGTAACAGAACAAAACCTAAAATATAACAAGCTTTAGATGTAAAAAGAAAACGATTCCTGGTGGGGAAACTTCCCTTAAGGCAGTGAATTCCGCTATGGGAGCCATCCTGAGGAGATAGAGTACTCTTAGATGTGCAGATTGACAATAAATGCATACAAGTGTATCACTATACTGCCCCAGGTAATTTAGTGACCGTAAGTAAATACATTGAGGAATGAATAGCACTTTGGAATGAGTGATTTATGATTATTCTTAATTGCAAACGATTAAGACACAAAAGAACTAGTTTCGAGTTCCCTTCGGGAGAGATGCCCCCTGTATTAACCAGTCTAGCAATGTGCAACTAATAGTATTATCTGACTCTGAAGCGTATTGCGTCTCAGTTTTCTTGGCACAGGATAATATCTGCGAAGATTTTTTTTAGAAAATCAAGCCCACAGAGATAAACTATGCTGTAATGTGTTGTAAACATGTTTATTTTATAGCCGGATTACCCAGTAGCCACATACTTCGCTAATCGAGGGGTTCTCCATACAGACACAAACGCACAGAATTATATAAAAAACGCACAGGACAATATATACAAAATTCTGTTCCCAAGCAGACTTTAGAACAATTGGTCCCATACATCAGGTATAATGAGATAGGTCGTAGCTATAGGTATTAGTTGACAAAACGTCTTGTCTGGGTAATGAACAGTTGCACGGCAACAAAAACATCATTATTGGATTCATCCGAAAGGTCAGCAATACCACATAACATAAGTATAATGAGTCTATCAGCGAGAAGATTTAATAACAAATTCGGATGAACACCAGGAGCAAGTACATTTGGAAAAGACCTGAGCAGTTGAAGTATAGGTAGTTGAAGCAGGGGACAAAACAGGAAAAAGTGCCTTGTATCTTCCCTTAAGTGGTTGCAGGGTAAACTGCAGGTGTCAAAATGTTCCTATCAAATAAATGACAGTTCAATTGCGAGCGTCCAAGGCGCAGTTGCGTGTGCATAATATTAGGAAGACGATCGCCAAACGTAAACAATTTTGGGATTTTGTGGCTGAAAAAATGGTTATATTTTCCTGAAGATAAAGATTGTGGGAGACACTTTAACGTCATCACGTAGGTTGTTCCATAGGCCAATGCTACAGGGCAGAAAAGATTTATAATAGCGGTCACTTCTATTCTTGATTTGTCTAAGTTAAACAAAATGTCTCTGTGGACACCCTGTTAGTGTTAAAACGTAATTGGGAATTCAGTCGTAAAGGTAAGGGGGCGTGAGTTTATTTTGTATAAAATATTAAATAAACTCACGCCCCTTACCTTTACCACTTTATTCCAAATTACTTATTAGCACAAACAGGCTGCCCACGCAGAGTATTTTATACAAAATAAACCCACGCCCCCTTACCTTCACGACTAAATTCCAAATTACGTATTAACCCTGACAGGCTGCACACTCAGCAAATGACATACCCATACTCCAACATTGGGTGGCCCATGGACAAGTTTTGTATTTGTGTCTTTTTGTCCAAAACCACTTCCTAGTAGTCATTATCCTATTCCGAAGTCGAAGTGTAATTTTTCCAAGATTTTCCTGGAGAGTTTGAATAAAGGTCTTTTCAGGAGTAAAAGTTTACTTGCTTTAATACGATGCCATTTACGTATGGGTGTCACCTTAGGCCAGAAAAAAGGTTATGCTTAGGTGGGTGTGATTTGTGGCCTCGGGTATTGCAGAACCGTCAAGGTACAACGGGGTTCAAAAGTGAAAGAGATTGAGTGGCGCTAAAACTTATGTACCACATCCGACCCCAGGTGGACAGGCGACGAAGATCAGTATCAATGCGGACACCATAAGCTTAACGACCATAGATAATCTCAAGATGCCAGTGTCATCAGCAAAAAGCCTAATGTCACATGTTATATCATCAATGATGTCATTGATGTAAATATGGAATACAAGTAGCCCAAGGATAGAGCCTTGGGGCACACCAGCCTCTATGGGTAACCACGAGGATCCCTGACCGTGTATGACAACCCTTTGTTGGCGTTTATGGAATCAACTATCGAGCCAGTTGATAATGGGAGGGGTGATGCGAAGTTTCCGCATTTTCACATCATCGCCGCGGCCACGAGTTGTGGCCACGCCGATGGCGTTGTTCACAGCCTTAAGTATCTTGTGTATCTTCAAATTCTTATTAAACCCTGGGCTGATGAGCATGTCCTGGCTGTCCTGCTGACCAGATGCTTCTGATCCAGAAGTCGGAACATGTTCGTCTCCCCAGCCGCGCTCCCCCCGCTACTGCACCATTTATCCTTATATTACCCCCCCCCCCGCCTCCTGACAGTCCCCTGAGTGGTCTTCATTGTCATCTTACTCTTAGTATTTACTGAGTTTTTAAAAGAATGATCTTAACCAAAGCTTTTTGATTTTTATTTTACTCGCTATTGATTACATATACGACGTTATCATTGTTACGAGTCACGAGACTCCTATTATATCACATTGTATTTTTATCATGATGTTCTCATTGCTTTTATCTTTCTCCAGAACTGAAGGTTCAATAAAATTATTATTATTATTATTGTTATTATTATTATTATTATTATTATTATTATTATTATTATTATTATTATTATTATTATTATTATTATCATTATTATTATTATCATCATCATCATCATCATCATCATCATCATCATCATCATCATCATCATCATCATCATCATCATCATTATTATTATTATTATTATTATTATTATTATTATTATTATTATTATATTTGTGTCTTTTTGTCCAAAACCACTTCCTAGTAGCCAGTACCCTATTCCGCAGTCCGAACTCTACTCTCCATAATAAATTAATGGGTCTTCAGCGGGTAACTACTCAACACGTTTCGGAGCCTTTTACCCGTACATGTCTCTCTGAGTCGCAGCTCCTTGTCTAAGCTTAATATTTAGCAAAGACAACCCACATAATGATGAATAAATATGAACGTGGCAATACATGAATAAGCTAAATACGTGAAGTTTTGCTCATAAATGCAGAGCTTCATATCAAAGAAGAATACCTGTCAAAAAAAAAAACATAATTACCAAATTTGCATAGTGCAGGTTCAGATTAAAACAATTTGACTTACCCCTGAACTAATATGTACACTTTCTAGCTGGACAGCTTATCCTAGTCAAACCATCCGCCAATGTTTAACTGAAGTGAAAACAAGCTGGGGAATTATATTCAGTCCAAGTGACTGTAAAATAGACAGTTGCAGCTAGACAACCTGTATAAACCAAGGGAAATCCTAACAAGGACTGCAACAATGTACATCCTGCACCAAAGATGTAAAACAAACTCCATGATGACACCTACTCCTCAAACAATTAAGCTCTATTTCACTGCCAACACTAAGTCAATGTGTCAACGTAATATGTCAGGTTTGTGACATTTAAGAAAATATTGTCAATTTTGAGTATTTTTTTAATATTGAGTAAATGTGCATTTAGGCATATCAGAAAAGAATGAAAGTCATTAGCATTTATGCCAAAAACATGTTATCAAAACAATTTTTCTTAACAGGATTTTAAATGCAATTATTATTATTATTGTTATTGTTATTATCGTACACGGTCAAATGCTCTACAAATTCACTGGGAGACAGTGAGTTCTTGAACAATCTAGTTCGGGACTTAGATATGCCAAAGGCAGTTTGTTTGAGTAGGAAATTACCCAGGCCATCTGGCCCGGTTCCAGACCTGGTTTTAAGTGAGATTAGGATCTTGTAAGCATCGTTTTCATTTACTGCCAAAGGTTCCAATCAGCATCAGTGAGCTATTCGAAATCAGATAAGGGGGGTGAGTTTTCATCAACGGGGGTTCTATACCGACTGGTAAAAAATGATTAAAAACTTCGATTTTCTTGTTATTGTTGGAATTATGTGATCAGTCTGAATAAGAGGGGGTACTCTTAGATGCAACTTGCATTCAAGAATGTACTTCGATAGATTCCACCATTTTTTAACATTTATATATTTGCTGCCACGATTTAAAAAGTAGTCCCGGATCACTTTCTCGTCAGCCGAAACAGATATATTACGGGATCTCTTATACTATTGATAAAGTCTATCTGTAACAGGAGCACCTGCATGCAAGAAAGTGCTTCGATAGATTCCACCATTTTTTTTTTTTTTTAACATTTATATCTTTCCTGCCAAGCTTGAAAAGTAGTCCCGGGTCACTTTCTTGTTGGCTGAAATAGAAATGTTACAGGACCTTTTATACTATTGATAAAGTCTCTCTGTAGCAGGGGCTGGGCTACCATTATCTTTCTTGGGTGATTTTTTTGTATCTTTTCGCGGCGCGGTTCCATTTATGTATTCAACGTTCAGTATTAATAGTAACCCAAGGTTTGTCTTTAAGTCTGATGAGAAAGTGTTTACAGGGGACAAATTATTTTGCAGTATCAAGAAAAAGTTGGTTCCAGGATCCCATGTTATCATCTACTGAAGTAAATATATCAAATACAATGTCCAAAGAAGCATTGGACAGAGCCTTATTAAGGTCATCCAAATTCCCTCTTTTGTAGTCCCAAACGGTTCTTTTGAAAGTTTGTTATTGGGAAAACAAATTGACATCGCACACAATAGTGCACAGTGATCACGGTGAAATGTCGGGGGGAGCTTACTGTTGTTTACTATAATCCGGGTACGTCGATTATAAGGAGATCTAAAAAAGTGCTTGGAAAATCGGTCGAAGGAGCAAGTTCGTTGATAATCTGGAACAAATTGTTGCCTGCAACAAGGTCGACAAACCTTGCTCTCAACCACTGTAGGCGTTATCAGAGTCCCATTGGAAGCAGCAATCATTAAAGTCGCTAGTCATTATCAAAATTCTTGGGTTTTGTTCCATGGCTCTAGTATAGAATCAGACAGTTTATGCAGGAAAGAATCACTTTCGTATGCTAACTGACCAGGTGGAGGACAGTACGTCCGTATAAGAGCGAGGCCGCGATCAGTGAAGAATTAGGCCCACACGCAACCACAATGTTGTGATCCAAGATCGAGACGGCAGGTGATCGGCCACATTTTATTTGTATAAACGGTAACACCACCATCGTGGCCGTCCCGGTGTCGCCAAAGTGGAGGCTGGAAGCCTTGCATTATAATGCAAGAATAATATACCACTGGTTTAATCTATTTGATCTGATCACTCCGTCAGGTAGGCCTAGTCGGGTCTTTTGTAAGACCAAGCGCTTTGAGTAATGTTGGCTACATTTTTAAGTAGAGCTGTCGTGGCGTAGTGGCTACAGTCCGCTTCATGTGGGGGGGGGGGGGGGGTGTCTCGGGTTCAATCCCGGCCCAATCCAAGAGAATTGTCTCTGGCTCTCAATTATACCAGTGGTCCATGACTGGTTTATCAAAGGCCGTGGTATGTGTTGACCTGTCTTTGGGAAATGCATATAAAAGACCCCTTGCTGTTTATCGAGAAGAGTAGCTGCGTTAGCGGCGGCAGCAGGTTTCTGTCTGTAGAGAGGACCCCACTGGAAATAAGTCAAATAGACTTTCGTGTATTATATAGACAAAAGTTGGCTTGGAAAGCTCGTTTTTGGGCCACGTTTCAGACAAAGTTATTCTATACATTTTTCCGGTCCGAGCGAAGAATAACTTGTCATTTAGTTTCCCGTCACTTTTGAGGTTACGAATATGTAGCTGAAACAGTTTATATTTTATATATATTCTGTAGTCCGAGACGTACATGAATGTCAACAGCTGACACAAAGAGGTAATAAAGAAGCATTTTTGGCATGTCTTATGCTCACGAAACAATCATATAGTAGTAACAGGAAAGATAAAACAAGAAAAGACAAAGATGCACTAATATGGTTTGCAGCGCAAGGATCGATGAGAATTTTTAACAGTAATTTTGACAAGTGAAAAAGCCCAATTGCCGCCCTGTATTGTTAACGGGGGCAGCCCATGACTATGTGAATCTAAGTGAGCTTCACCTGCCACTGCTGAGGTTGGTTGTGTGCTGTCCATATACACGTTGTAATGCAAACGTATTAGTCTAAAATCATTTTATGAAATCATTTTAGTTTGTATTTCTGTAAAATGTTATAAAGCTAAATGTTCCTCATATAAAAGACGAGAAAAGGACACCAAAACAGGTATCAATTGCAATAAGGAGTATAAGACTTGTCAAGTTACATCGGCTACTCGCAAAAAGAATAACAAATGTGGCCGGGAAGAACATCACATGGAATTCAGTTTCCACAAATTGCATTTGACAGTATGCAAACTCTTTGCTCATTAAAAGGTAACATCGAACCAACCTTAACTGTTCCATAGAGACAATTTCTCGCCACCTTTTTGGATACGCAAGGTCCAACGCTTCTGAGAAGGGGTACTATAATTGCTAAAAGGATAAGGGCAGTTTTTTTAAATTACCTTCATTTGCAGATACCAGCGTTTTGCTACGTGCTACTAAGAGAAAAAATAGGGATAAAAACATTTGTTAATGGGCTCGATGCAAAGATATTTTGATTAGCCATTATCGTTTGTTAATGTCAGATAAATCAGAGCGCAATCCGATGTACAAAGGACGAGCATAACGTGCACTCTTCCAGGACAGGGAATACTGAGCAACTGTGAAACTTCCAGCAACGAGCTTTTTTAATGTTCATGACCAATAAGACAAAAAAGAGGCACTTTTCAGGTCAAGACGCTTAAACCTGCTTGTGGTCAGAATAACACGATTAAATGATTTTGCTATGTATGGTGTCATGCAGCCAACCCGCTTCTAGGAAAGTTATTGACAAAGGGCGTGTTATCATGATTGGTTTCATCTACACAATTCAATGCAATGAATGGTTATACTTATTAAGATTGAAATAAAAGCAATTAAAGCCTGAGCTGTGAGTCGATAAGGAATATTTTGCCCTATGTGTCCTGTTTTGTTGTGTGATCTGTGTGACATTCTGCGACAAGTTACGTAATCGGCTAGTGTGCATCACGCTCTGTCCTGCGTAAAGTATATTTCTATGCATGCGGGGTTGGTACAGAACAAAGCCACTTTTACCCATTGTTCTTAATAATTATAAAGAATTTTCCACATATAATTTCAATGAATAAAATATGTTTAAGTCTAAAAATGTGTTAAAGCTGACGGCAATTTATATTCGGATGCTATGGAGCGATTTGAACTGGAACACGCCAACTATGACAGGTTTCACTTTGTCAGCAACAACCGAATTTGCTGCCATTTGAACACCATATAACTCAACGACGTTCAACCATTCCAGTTGCAACAACTGGAATTCGTACCCTGTATTCAGCAGCTCTTTATTGTAGGGGTCAGACCTAGTGCCTATGTATAGGCATGTAACCTTTCCCCAGCATGAATTATTCGATAGAACTCAGTGATCTATTTGTCCTTGATTAACAGCGAACTATTGCACCCAGAGTGCCCGACATATGTTGTTTGCTGAGTCTCCCGAGGGTCAACCTTTCTGACATTTACATTTCTAACCACCTTGATCGACTACATCTCTCACCATTTCCAACAACTAAAACATAATTTTTTGTACAACCACAGATTTCCTGGTTAGTTGAAAAAATATTCTTTAGATTATCGTGATGATGGGAATTAGATTTTTAGGTTAATGATCATTTCAAGGAGCTCAAGAAAGGGGCCTTACTTGAAATATCTCTCGCTATGGCAAAACTAAGATAACCAAAACCTTATCTTACAAGATTGCTACATTCGACTTCTGAAAAGTATGATTGTGGGCATTTAATCTGGTAGCATATATTATAGTCAAATCCCTTCACATTAAATTACATTTCAGGTAAGATATTTCAGTGTATGTACAAAAAGCTTCCCTAAGTAGAAACTAAAATTACTCTATATCTGAGATACATGAGACAAATGCTTAATCATGATTTTTTGGGTGCCTGAACTTTACAGATTAAAAATTATTCTTTATTTTGAGGTGTAACTGTAACTGCTACTTTATCAATAACTTCTTTAACTCCCACAGCCGTAACTGCTACTGCACCAATAACTCCAAGGGCTGTAGCTGCTATTCCCACGGCAGAGTCTGTAAGTCCTATAACTGTTAATACTACTTACTTGGTGCCATATTTACTCTTTACAACAGGTACTAAATTAGTTTCATCTACTTTTACAGCTATTACTACTGCCTCTACAACATCACCTACTAATCTTTTGTCATCAACTTCAATGGCTGTAAGCCATTCTTCCACGTCAGAGTCTAAAAGTCCTACAGCTCAATCTACTACTTCGTCGGCACCATCAACTGCTTCTATACCAGATACTAACCTTGTGTCATCAACTTCTATACCTGTGAGCCATTCTTCCACGTCAGAGTCTAAAAGTCCTACAGCTCCAAATACTACTTCGTCGGCACCATCAACCACTTCTACACCAGATACTAACCTCGTGTCATCAACTTCTATGCCTGTAAGCCATTCTTCCACGTCAAGGTCTAAAAGTCCTACAGCTCCAAATACTACTTCATCGGCACCATCAACCACTTCTACACCAGATACTAACCTCGTGTCATCAACTTCTATACCTGTAAGCCATTCTTCCACGTCAGAGTCTAAAAGTACTACAGCTCAAACTACTACTTCGTCGGAACCATCAACCACTTCTACACCAGATACTAACCTTGTGTCATCAACTTCTATACCTGTAAGCCATTCTTCCACGTCAGAGTCTAAAAGTCCTACAGCTCCAAATACTACTTTGTCGGAACCATCAACCACTTCTACACCAGATACTAACCTTGTGTCATCAACTTCTATACCTGTAAGCCATTCTTCCACGTCAGAGTCTAAAGGTCCTACAGCTCAAACTACTACTTCGTCGGCACCATCAACTGCTTCTATACCAGATACTAACCTTGTGTCATCAACTTCTATACCTGTGAGCCATTCTTCCACGTCAGAGTCTAAAAGTCCTACAGCTCCAAATACTACTTCGTCGGCACCATCAACCACTTCTACACCAGATACTAACCTCGTGTCATCAACTTCTATGCCTGTAAGCCATTCTTCCACGTCAAGGTCTAAAAGTCCTACAGCTCCAAATACTACTTCATCGGCACCATCAACCACTTCTACACCAGATACTAACCTCGTGTCATCAACTTCTATACCTGTAAGCCATTCTTCCACGTCAGAGTCTAAAAGTACTACAGCTCAAACTACTACTTCGTCGGAACCATCAACCACTTCTACACCAGATACTAACCTTGTGTCATCAACTTCTATACCTGTAAGCCATTCTTCCACGTCAGAGTCTAAAAGTCCTACAGCTCCAAATACTACTTCGTCGGAACCATCAACCACTTCTACACCAGATACTAACCTTGTGTCATCAACTTCTATACCTGTAAGCCATTCTTCCACGTCAGAGTCTAAAGGTCCTACAGCTCAAACTACTACTTCGTCGGAACCATCAACCACTTCTACACCAGATACTAACCTTGTATCATCAACTTCTATACCTGTAAGCCATTCTTCCACGTCAGAGTCTACAAGTACTACCGCTCAAACTACTACTTCGTCGCAACCATCAACTACTTCTACACCAGATACTAACCTTGTGTCATCAACTTCTATACCTGTTAGCCATTCTTCCACGTCAGAGTTTAAAAGTCCTACAGCTCAAACTACTACCTCGTCGGAACCATCAACCACTGCTACACCAGATACTAACCTCGTGTCATCAACTTTTATACCTGTAAGCCATTCTTCCACGTCAGAGTCTAAAAGTCCTACAGCTCAAACTACTACTTTGTCGGAACCATCAACCACTTCTACACCAGATACTAACCTCGTGTCATCAACTCCTATGCCTGTAAGCCATTCTTCCATGTCAGGGTCTAGAAGTCCTACAGCTCAAACTACTACTTCGTCGGAACCATCAACCACTTCTACGCCAGATACTAACCTCGTGTCATCAACTCCTATGCCTGTAAGCCATTCTTCCATGTCAGGGTCTAAAAGTCCTACAGCTCAATCTACTACTTCGTCGGAACTATCAACCACTTCTACACCAAATACTAACCTTGTGTCATCAACTTCTATGGCTGTAAGCCATTCTTCCACGTCAGAGTCTAAAAGTCCTACAGCTCCAAATACTACTTCGTCGGCACCATCAACTACTTCTACACCAGATACTAACCTTGTGTCATCAACTTCTATACCTGATAGCCATTCTTCCACGTCAGAGTTTAAAAGTCCTACAGCTCAAACTACTACTTCCTCGGAACCATCAACCACTTCTACACCAGATACTAACCTCGTGTCATCAACTTCTATACCTGTTAGCCATTCTTCCACGTCAGAGTCTAAAAGTCCTACAGCTCAAACTACTACTTCGTCGGCACCATCAACCACTTCTACACCAGATACTAACCTCGTGTCATCAACTTTTATACCTGTAAGCCATTCTTCCACGTCAGAGTCTAAAAGTCCTTCAGGTCAAACTACTACTTCCTCGGAACCATCAACCACTTCTACACCAGATACTGACCTTGTGTCATCAACTCCTATGCCTGTAAGCCATTCTTCCATATCAGGGTCTAAAAGTCCTACAGCTCAAACTACTACTTCGTCGGAACCATCAACCACTTCTACACCGGATACTAACCTCGTGTCATCAACTCCTATGCCTGTAAGCCATTCTTCCATGTCAGGGTCTAAAAGTCCTACAGCTCAAACTACTACTTCGTCGGAACCAACAACCACTTCTACACCAGATACTACCTTTGTGTCATCAACTTCTATGCCTGTAAGCCATTCTTCCACGTCAGAGTCTAAAGGCACTACAGCACAAACTACTACTTCCTCAGCACCATCAACCACTTCTACACCAGATACTACCCTTGTGTCATCAACTTCTATGCCTGTAAGCCATTCTTCCATGTCAGAGTCTAAAGTACCTACAACTGAAACTACTACTTCCTCAGCACCATCTACAGTTTTTACACCAGATACTACTCTTGTGTCATCAACTTCTACAGCTGCATCTTTGAGTACTACTTCCCATTTATTCAGGACTACGTCAGGAAAAACAACACCCTCAACAGTGCGGTCATCTACACCAGCCACTTCATCACCTCCTCCGAGCCCGACTGTGCCAGCCCCAAGAGAGCCAGATTTAGGTAAGGTACTTTACACTGGTTTTTCCTAACCATCAGCCAAGGGCAAAACATTTGAAGTTTCGGTTTCAGTTACAGCTGAAAATGAGCGTCGGTGAGCATAACATAGTTGATTTGAGCTGACCTGATCTCTGATCTAGTAGTATATGTCTAAAAGTGACCGGATTATTGAACCAAGAGACCTAATTGTACCCATACTTTAAATCCATGCTTGTTCTAGTAAGGTTTTATTAATGGAGTCTTATAACCTAAATGTTACAGCTCAACTACAAATGGTAAATGGATAGCAATTTGAGCCAGTGACCCTAATTTTCCTCATGGTATATCTGTTTGTTCTGATAAATGCTTGTCTTTACTTTGACAAAACAATATATAAGTTACAAAGTTCAAAGGTCATGGATATATCCCTGTGACCCAAGTATATATACTTGACGTAGGGCCCTAGTTTTACTACTTGGCATTTATTTTAGGTGAAGCATATAAGCATGTGAGACAAACTATAAAAGCGCGCGAAAATTGCACCCTAGATATAATATATACAGATCATTAACCCCAATAGTTGACCTAGTGACCTAGTTTTAATTTAAGTTGTATAGCTGCATGAATTTTGATAGAAAATACAAATACGTTAATGCTTAGAATTACAAAGTACATGAATTTATCACCATGACTTACGTATTTAACCTGATGAGCTAGTATTTAGCTTGCAAGGCTTTTTGGGTTCTAGTACTAACACATATCGGTTTTATTCCATGAAACTTGGTGCAATGCAAAGAAATTATGACCTATATTTATTAGCATTGCTTTATTCATTGACATGTAGATGTATGGCTGTACCTCATAAAGTTTACATCCATCAAATAAGAATCAAAACATCGTTAAATACCACAAAAGGATAACAATCCATTATAGTGAAGAATTTTGCAGTGGATTAACCTGAGGGGCATTTTATAAATTTTGAAAATCCAGACAGCCGTTTAAGTGTACAGGCAAAAAACTGATGATTAAAAACCACTAACAAAAAAATAAAGCAACAGCGACATCTTTTGGTAATAAGTTCCAGCAGTCTACAGAAGTCTCTTGAAGCGATTCTAAAGCATAAAGAGCAGTCCAGCTATACTCTCGCCAAATTTGAAGATAATTCAGTCTTATGGGTGTTCGATGGTTGTAAAAAACAAGAAATTGCACAAAATTTACAGAAAAAGTAGGAAAAAAAATTGCATCGATTGTTCAGGAAATTAAGGCGACATGATAATCGAATGTGTCACTAAGCAATTTGAAATTAATTAGCATGGCAATTAAGGAGACGATGTTTAAATGTTTCTGTGAAAACGAAAAAAATAAATCATAAAAATATCCAAAATCAATAAAACATGCCCCATTGAGTACCCGTGATAGAGACGAACCTTACGTACCTGTATGGAGCACTATTTTGTAGAAAATTACGTGCACCTATTTAGACAAATTAGACCTTCGTCCTGGTGAGCTGTGCACCATTAGGACGCCGCAGGACATTATAACACATACTATGTCTCGTTATCGGAGAAGATTCTTTATAATTTGGTAGATGTTTAGACTATCATACCTGTAGCATCTCATCACACTTAAGCAACAAATCCATAGTATTGTAAGTTACATACCCCCCTTTTTCAATTTGTATTAATGGTTGCAGGGGAGGAAGATGACAATTGTTGTAATTTCTTCTTTTTTTGTTTGTTTGTTTTTGTTTGGTTTACGTATGTTAAATATTTTTGCTCAGTCTCGTCTCTTGTGTGTGCACGTTTTTTTTGTATATCTGTTGTGTTGTATTTTATTTGGCAAAACGTCTTTTCATGCATTAAGGTATAGCCAATAAAGTTTCATTTCACATACTAACAATACATGTGATGATATGATCATATACATCATGTCCACTGGCATTTTGGATTTATTTTAATTTTAGGGTAATATATGTTGCAACATATTTTCCAACTGTGGAGATCAAGCGAAGTACTTCATGCCAATTTGTCCCTGGGTTTGTGTTTGGTTTTGCAGCATGTTGAACCATGGCAACGACCTTTGCAAAGATTTGCTGATATATTGAAACTATGTACCACCTCTTGATTTTGTACTCGTAATTAGATGATAAACTTACTTCATATCAACCTATCAATATTGATCTTATTTGTTGCAGAAGGCCTGGAGACCGATTTTAACTTTACGCTCAGTTTTGTGAATGCATTTGATGAGTCTTTAGCAAATAAATCATCAGAAAAGCACCGGCGTATGAAAGAGAATGTTACATTAGTGGTAAGAGATTGTTAACAATCAGAGATTTTAATGGTCTATATAAGCTTTCTATTTGACCTTATGTGGTCCAACATTTGAAATGGACCATAATGTTTGTTTTGGAAGTTTAAATAAATGCACAATATGGATGACTCCTCGTCTACATTTTCTTCTAGACCGTATACACCCACACAAAAAGAACGAAAGCCCTGTCAAAATAGGACCAGTAATCGGCGTTTTATACCTGTGATGCATTAATAGCCTTGCTATGTGTGGTAGTCACATCAAAGGAAACCAGTCTTATCAGTTGTCTCGATAATTTCTCTCTTTCTGTGCACTTACATGTGTTGGTCATGTACATTAAACCTTCACTGTCCAAGTTATGTTACTGGTGAAGTATTCATCCGTTCTTTATACCTTCATTGAGTTGTGTTACAGAGTACATCACAAGCTGTCACACATGATACGACAGAGTAGATACCCTAAAGAAGTCACTATGTATTTTAATTTCAGTTAACCGGTATCTACAAATCTACGCCGGGATTCGTACGAATTGTAGTCACAAATTTCAAGTGAGTAATAGCATACAGAATTCACAATTTGAAAGAGTGCTAACATGTTGACACCTTTTATGTTTGAGTAAACTGTTCATACATTGTTAGTTCATTAAAAATTAAATAAAAGGGCCACTCATTCTTTGATCGGAAAGAACAGAGGAAAATTACGTTTTTATCTGTGTATTTTTTAATTCTTACTTTCATTATTTCACTGTTTTCCTAGACTTTTGTTACATGTAAAATGCTCCTAAGTAATCTCCCGCACCTAACAAAAGGTAAGGAATGAAAATAGAGACAATTGTCGGGGATGTTAGTTGCCGTTAACTGTAATGAATGAGCCCCAGCTCAAATCACAAAAGGCACATAATGGCGAGCGTTATCTTACCTAAGGGTATATTTTGCAGGAAAGGCAGCATCATCACAGAGTATAATGTAGTTTTGAAGACAAGCACGGTTCTTAAGAATCCTGATGCTGTTATTTGGAACATATCGTCAACCATAGAAACCAAACTGCGTGATAATGCGACATTCCCAAACTTAATGCTGAATACTACATATACAGATGATGTTTGCAAGATAGAGATTTCCAAAGGTAATGCATCTATTGTGTCATTAGTGGGTAGATTTAGCTGGATTCAATTATATGTATATATTATTTCGCAATTGAGTAAAACGATAACACTTCTGAAAAAAGACGAATACTTGAGAACTTACATGAACGTTTCACATAGCAAACACAAAGGGTTTATTTTGAGAGTAAAGTATTGCATATGAATTATAGACACATGCAACATCAAATGCAATTTGCAACATAAAAACTCATCTTGTTAATGCGTGTATTGTAGAAACAAACAGCTGCTGACGCTAGCCATATACCCCGCCCACAATAATCACAGCAGTAAATGCACATGATGTACATTTAAAGACAGAGACCACACAACCCAAGCAACCCTACCTCTCAAAAAAATATTAAGTTCTAATTCGAAAACAATTTGAGCAGGGGTTCCCCTAGACAAACCACTTCTCACATTTAACCCCCTTCCCCCTACACCTCAGTCCACCAACTGGCAGAACTGTTCCCAAACTAAACTAAACAGTACATGATCACGGAGTTTCTCAATATTAGCAGTTCCATTCTGATGATGCAAGAAACAGACAGTCATGTTGCCACTACCTTTGACAAGTGCCACCAGATGGCAGTCAACAATAATACTTTGACAAGACCATGCACACAACCCCAGCAACGCCCATCCACTGAAAAACAGTCCAAACGGGGTTCAAAATGAGCAAGGGTCCCCCCTAGACAAACCACTTTATAGATTTTACCCCCTGCTTCCTATACCTCAGTCCACCGACTGGCAGGACTGTTCCCAAGCTAAACTAAATACTGGATCATAGAGTTTCCTAATATTTTTAACATTTCCATGTCGGCAAGAAACAGACATTTTTTTGCCACTACCTGGGAACACTTTCAGATGCAAATGGTATATCCACTGGCAAACCACACGCAGATACACTCATCAGTCAACCGCACTTATTATGTGCAAATATAGTGAGAAATCCTACCTGCAAAACTTACCTTTTTTAAGTCCCACCCGATATCAGTCAACAATGTCAAGAAGTGTGCGGTACCTTCTCGAGTTTCGGTTTCGATCTGGGTCAAGCATTTTTAAACTCGTTTGCCAAAATAACATTATGACTCACTGTCTGCGTTCCAGTGTTGGTGTAATTAAACAGTTATTTGTTAAATTTCCGTAAGTTTTCTGGGCCTTAGGTCAAAGTTAGGGTTAATCAACCTGACAGTTACGTTGTCCGCTGAATTGTCATGTTATCGCCCACAATCGTGACTGCGTGAAACAGATTTTACCAACTTCCTGTTCATAAGTTCGACAAAATACGCTTACAGCAAATATAAATACATGCATTTGATTCATATTACTAATATTTTAACAGCGCATAGTACAAAGATGCTTGGCGACCATTCAAAACAACCACGAACACGACAAGTTGTTGTGCACGTGGTTCATGTACTGAAATAAGGTCAGCTGTCTAGACACGCTCATGCCACACACAATCTAGCAAATATTGTAGGAGCAGCAAACAAATTCACAAATAAATCATATCTGAGCCATATAAACTACTATTGAAGCCCATATCCGTCACACAATGATCAGTCTTATAGCCGCTCTTAACTCCTCATTCTCATAATTTCTGCAATAAGCGATCGAAGCCGTCTTTGTATCTAGCATCCATTTTGCCCAAAAGCTGTTGTTATTCGATGTCTTAGTAATAAAAGAAAGTAATCAGCACAATAAACTTTATCTTGTGCACAACTCCTACCTAAGATCTGCCAACCTTAAAAATTTGAAAGGGTTAGCATTTATAGTTCCAAAAATATGGTCTGCACTAAATTGTTTCTGATCTGGAGGCTGCCTAATGAAAATATATCAAGTAAATAATTAATTAATGTAGGCAATTTGGCACATAAAACAGTGTCAATGCACAGCTACTACCTATAATCTACCAAATCTGTAAATTTGAAAGGCCATCATTTATAATTTAGAAGATGTGCCCCGTACAAAATTTGTTTGAGATGCTTAACAATCTTTATTTAATTTACTAGTAAAAAAAGTAATCGGCCGAAAATTTTTATCCTGTGCACACTTCCTTCCTAAGATCTACCAACCCTGAAAATTCCAAAGAACTGGCATTTTTTTCAGTTCCCAAGATATGGCCAGGACAATATCGTTAGCGATCTACAGGTTGCCTAATGAACCTTGGTTACTGAATTTCATTAATATAAGCAATAAACACTGATAAACCACAAAAAAACAGTGCCTATACAGACCTACTACCTATGATCTACCAACTCTGTAAATTTGAAAGGATTATAATTTAGAAGATGTGGCGCGGGAAAAAAATTGTTCCAGACAGACGGACTGCCGGAAAGACACACGGATTGCGCCCATTATCACCCCCCCCCCCCTTGTGGGCGAGGTATAATGATGGTTGCAATATAAAATCTGATTTTGTTGCAGGTTTGGTTTAAATCGGTTGTTCCCTTATTTCTTAATCTTGTAGTAAAGGTTATTCTGACATTTATTTCAAACACTGGTCTACAATATCCAGCAACCGGGTTACATGCCTTAAGCTTAGATTCACAATAAAATGATTATAAGAATCTTAAGCATAAAGCTGTAATATTCATCTATGTTGCAACTCTATCAGTTATCGATACGGGGTTACTTGTGAAAATGAAGGGGTGTCTTTGGATGTAATTTATAGAAGAGCTTTTATTTCAACGTGTCAATTCATTGATCCACCCTCACCACTGTGCCGCCTGATCCTGTGTGTCAGGGGCTTTCAACTAATAATTACTGTAGGACATAAGAGAATATCGTAACTGAGGTTTGGAAAGCTGTACCGTTAAAACATAGTGGACATGTAATGTAAATATGGGACAAAGATAAGTTATTCGACAGAAATAAAACGAGGATGTCTTGTTCAATTACGTTTCTTACGTTTATATTTGCATTCCATTTCATATCATAAATGTAAAGAAATAAAAATAATTGGCAAAACTCGAGGACATTTAATTACCTGTAGTTTTTAAGATATATACGTAAACACAAAGCAGCGACCACTCCATGATGATGAGGAAAACATAAATTTTCCTTTTCAGCAAACCGTACAGCAAAAGAGGTCAAGGAAGGCTTGTGTGATAATCATGGAACGACAGTATGCAAACCTTATGAAACGTGTAAAAGTGAATCCACCTCTACATTTGGAGCCAAATGTTATTCTAAATGCCAGGGGTTCAAGTGTGAAGGTGGACAATGCAGTATAGATCTAAATTTTCAGCCCATATGCAGGTATGCCATTAATCACATTTACATTAAGTTTTATTAATCATTCACCACAGTTCTTTTCATACAAATATGCGGATATCTTCTTGTATTCAGAATCAGATATCGCAACGCCGAATGTATTACACTCATAATTTCGGCTTCCCCTGGACCTAAAACACCCAGATCATATAATGCACAACCTACTACCGACTCACGATATTACTGAGGAACAAATATTATGTGACAGAGTTCGTCCATATATCTTTTGAGCATTTTTTCTACTAGGACGCAAGTAGCCATCCATCTAGGCAACTATATTTTGTCGTGTTTTTACATTGGACAGTTTATCTGATTATGCCATGAATTAATGAATGAATGAATAAATGAATAAACAAGCAAACAAACCTTATGGTCTGTATCAAAAATATTATGTCATTTTGCCAGAGACATATATTCAATCACACAAGATTACAATTACATACTAATACGTCAACTGCAGGAGAAAAGTTAAAATATGTATATATATATATATATATATATATATATATATATACATATATATATATATATATATATATATATATATATGTATATATATATATCTCATTTTGGGTCGATTTTAGTACCATAACAGACTTTAATATATGCCATATCGGCTAGGCCTTGGCAAAACACAGGTAGGGTGCTATATGCACAATGTTATAGAACTCTTCCGGGAGTACCTATAACCGGAAGAGTTCTATAACTAGACCGGAAATGATGTAGGCCTAGTTCAAAACGCAGCGTCTGCTAGGCCTACGTTGTCTTCAAGTTACTATGTTTTCCTTTAAATTTACCATGGTGTTATTTGAACTTAATCGACCCAAACATGAAATAAATAAATTATAGTATACTTTGTTGGCGATATGAAGTATCTGGACTCGCACAGGATACCATATTATAGCAGAACGAGTGAGCGAAGCGAACGAGTTCTGCTATATGGCATCCAGTGCTCGTCCATATACTTCATATCGCCAACAAAGTATACTATAATATATATATATATATACCAATGAACAAAGGAGACACAAAAATATACCTTTTCCCATCCAGTATAAATATTACAATAATGAATCTCTTTTTAACTACTTCTCAGAAGTTTCATGATAAAAATGATAATGAAATTTTGTATGTCCCCATACCTTCGGAATGCAGGGATAATGTCGGGTAACTTGTCAATTTGATTATATTTTCAGTTTCATATTTTGAACAGTTTATGATCAAATGAATTCAGTGTCCATTTGGTCACATTTTTTCCGCTTTCATTCTTCCAAAGGAATGTAATATGGCTGTCTATATCTTCCATTTTCTATTTTAAGGTTATGGACACTTATTCTCAGACATGAGATATTCCTCATGAAACAATGTATTATTCTGTACTCTCATTAGTAACGTTTCCTATATCAGTGTCCATACGCACATAATGAAATCGAACGACGTTGCACGGAGTCAGTCTTACTACAATGGAATATTGGTCAAAAACAAAGAAACAAAACAAAAGCACGTTTTCACGGTCTACCAAGAACAAGTCATGCACTTCTCTAACAAGGATGGACGTATGAACGAATTTTGTCGGAGCCGAAGGAGGGATCACAAATTTCACGCTAAGAAGACCTGCAATAATCAGGGTTAAAATCCTCGGGTCTTCATAGCCAAAAGGCCGATGAACTTTTGTTCTCATACCTCCACCAAAAATAAAGTAGTGATAAAAAATAATGACCCCTCCATAAAAGATTGGCATCATATCGAAACGAATAAGTGGCCTTTTCTAGCAAATGTCACACAAGCAAGCATCAAAGCATGAAAAGCCCATATATATATATATATATATATATATATATATATATATATATATATATATATATATATATATATATATATATATATATACATACATATATATATATATATATATATATATATATATATATATATATATATTATATTGTGTGTGTGTATGTGTATGCGTTGCAATTTCGCTTTCACGAAGTAATATCTGGTATATCTTATTGTCAGGTGTCCCGTCAACCACATACTCGTTGATGACAATATGTGTGTCCCGAACGAAGAACCTGAGAAGATAATTCAAATAATACAAATTGTGGCAGGAGTTGGTGTCGCCACTATCCTCGTACTCGTCATCGTCATCACGGTACTCTCCATAAATGTCTGCAGGAAACGAAACCAAAAATTTAACAGGTTAGCCCCACCCCCACCCCCATATATGTATATATATATATATATATATATATATATATATATAAAACAAATGGAAGGTCATGTAATAGACCACATGTTACTACCCTACCCGCACATAGTTTTGTAATGACGACTAATGATTAATAAATTATTGGATGAAGAGATACATAATTTAGAGCAGCCACCCACCTGCTTACATAATAACTATATATAAATATGTGTGTATGCATATATATATATATATATATATATATATATATATATACATATACAGACACATACCCACACATACGTGCACACAACATACGCACATACACACATACATACACGTCCACACACATACATACACATAGATAAACATAAATCTGTACATATGTACATACATACGTACGTACGTGTGCCCATACTCATACATACGTCTGTACGTACGCACATACGTACATTCGTCCGCATGGTCACAGGTTTGTATTTATGCGCGTATATGCATATATATATATATATATATATATATATATATATATATATATATATATATATATATATATATATATATACATATATATATATATATACAGAGAGAATTAAAAATTTACATTGTGGATACATACGTACATACATACATACACACATACATACATACATATATACATATACACATACATACATACATACATACTTCGGTACGTACGTGCACAGACATTCATTCATTTTTCATGTTGATGATATGCATTTCACACGACAGCAAACCCAAGGACTCCCAGCAAGAAAGCAATGAAGCGTTCGAACTGGGAGAAACTGATGATAAATGTAACGGGCACGATGGACATCCTGACATCGAGAGTGGCAGAAGCACTCAAGCCACCGAGGCCAATGGTGGTCTCCGAGCCGATGCTAAGCCAAGCAAGGCACATGTCAATTCTGAAGATTTGTACGTGAAAACTCACAAGAAATACGAAGGACAGGATGGCTCGAACCAACGGAAAGATTGTTATCTCAAAAGAGAATCGTATGAGGTAATTATTGTAGCGTTTCCTTACCCTGCATGTACAAGAATAGTGATAAGAGTGTATCCAGAATTTTTCATATGCTTGACGGGGACGATTGAGCCAGGCTAAGCCGACGGTTCAACCGAAGAGCCCATTTTGGAACTCTTGAAATTATAGAACAGAGACATTCATATCTGTCATTATTATGCCATAACTCATTTGAACTTTAGATACATAAATCTGCCTTTTTGCATCCTTACCCATGTGCAAGCTTTAAATTTATATATGTGAATGACCTTTATTGACATAAACCACACACATAAATTGGTATAGTCTCAGCTCGAGGGAACGAAACAACTGACATTATGCAACAAACAGTAATACAAATAGCGTGCTACATTGTGTGTATGCACGAAAAGAAAGAGGTAGATGAAAAGATAAAAATCTACACCTTGCGTCACTAATCCACAGGTAGGTACACCCAATTATGTTTCTGGCATCATAGTGTGTTGTGTCTTACATTCAAAGCCGTGTTCATAAATTTGACAAAAGGTTTATTAATTTTTTGTATGTAGTCATAATATACAAGAATTTCCCCTGGTCCTCTGACAGCGATAATTCAGGGTCTGTGTTTGTTAACTCGGTATATAACTCTTGCCTTATGGGTGTGTATTTGTCACAATATAAAACTAGATGCTTTTTATCCTCTATTTGATCAGATTGGTACATTTTTTCCTGTTCAATTTCAGTTTTTGGTCTTGTATATCTACCAGCTTCAATAGCAAGGGTGTGCATGCTTGTGTGTTATTTGCTGAAATTTTGACTTTTTGTACAGGGAAATTTGCCTCAAGATAAGATGCTTTTTTGAATGAAGATTTTATATATATGTATGTATGCGTATATATATATATATATATATATATATATATATATATATATATATATATATATATATATATATATGTGTGTGTGTGTGTGTGTGTATGTGTGTGTGTGTGTGTGTGTGTGTGTATAAAATAAAAAAAGGCATCATGTTGCTGGCGCTGCCGCAAGGACAACAAAATAAGTCGATATCAATTCAATATTTTGTGTTCAAATTTGATGGACTGAGAGGATTTAACTAACACGGATAACATTTTGCCTTTTTAACGGTAGGTTTCGAGCTGTGGGCTGACGTAACTGGTGAGCTCGTGACAAAAATTATAAGAAAAAGAAAATTTGGCGGTTTCTAAAAGTTGAACTGACTCAGCTTACCCACCCGGCTCAGTTATCAGCCTGGCTCACCTGTGCCGTGCCTGCCTTTTTCGACCAATCAGGATTGTACTGCCTAAAATGAGTAGCGTCTTAAGGAAAACTTGTTCATCCATTGGCTAGTATTTTCATTACAAGTATAGTCATGGATGAAATGTACGATTATTCAATGTTTGCAAACAGAATATTGGACCTTATCGGTATTTTTTTACCTTAATGCAAGGAGTTGATATTTTAATTTTTGAACCTATGAAAATTATGCTGGTCGTGTTGACTCGACCAGGCGTGAACAACGCTCTATGGTCCGGGATGGGGGTTCCTTGCAAGTGCGTATTACAAAAGTAGATGTACTTTGTCCCTGGCCATTCTGAGATATGATGTCAATCAAAGAGGGGCCTGTGAATATTTGCAAAAATGAGACGCATTTGAGATTTTCAAATATTGCGATCTGATTTTAGCAAGAGACTCCAATTCAAGTGTACCAGGGATTAGTTGGTGGTTCCGTACATAAATACATAATCCACTTCACTTCACCACAGACCTAATAAATTTGAAAGGAAAAAACAAGAGAAAAAAGAAGCAACTAATTAGTTGAATTCTTGAAGTTGAACTAGCTTAACTAATAAATTTGAAAAAAAAGAAGAAAAAAGAAGCAACTAATTAGTTGAATGCTAGAAGTTGAACTAGCCAGCTTAGCTATGCCCTCACTATCGGGAGGACAATTTCGGCCTGTCTGGGTTATATTAATGACAATGAATAAGTGTTTAAAAAATAGGCTGTATCCAATTTTATTCACAAACCAGATTAAGAATGTAAAATATTGCTAGGTGTTGATATTTTGCACCCGAGTACAAGATTTTCGGTCAGGGACGTTTAACATGACCGGGTGTCCATCGACCATTTCATGTCAAACCCTTTCTTGGTTAGAAAAAATCATTCTTGATTGCTTTTCTAGTCGCACAAATGCCAAGATAGGGTGTTCACCCGTCGAATGCCATCAAGACACATCTCGTTTAAATGTTGGCCAAAATTGTTTTTTATTTATGAAAAAGGGAAACTATGAAAGCAGCAGACGGCGTTACAGCTGGGCACTTATCGGTCATTTGAGGTCATTCACAGGAAAACTCACAAAAGTTCAATTGCTGGTGATCATCCATTCTTTTTGACTGCGGCAAAAATCGAAGTACTTAAGATGAACCTATCTGATTTATCAAATGAATACCATATTGATACTCTTTCTAAGAAAGACTTTTCATTCGATTCCAAGCATGGCTATAGTCCCAAAGAATTTAATGGTCTAAGTCAACAGCAACCATCGGCGCGTTTCAGGCGCATCCCAGCTGTTGACCCAGTTCAAAGCTAGGCACTGAAAGGGTTAAAAGCGCTTAAATGATAACAGGACTGAATCCTGATTACAGGACTGGACAATTGAAATTGCTTTCATCCATGCCGACAAATGCACACAATGAGGGAGGCAACATGGAGTGGAACTTTAATATCGAATAGTCAACCATGTGTCCTCGGTATCGTGATGACGTCCCCTGGTTGAAAGGTCACTTGCTTGTTGGCTGCAGCATTTCATGCAACATTTATAAATTAGATTCTCCCCACTAATAAATAACAGTTGGCAAAAATGAACAACTATTTTAATTTGTGGTTAAATTTTGAATCAACAGAGAGAAGTGGATTCTGAAATAGAGCTCACAGGGATAACACCAGAACTCAGGGAGTTTCTCAGGAGAGACGCGTATGGACAGCACTTCAGACCCCAGCTGTCTCACATTGACACTACAACTGACGTAAGTCTTACTTTCCATGACTGAGTGACGTCATACATGATGTAAGCTTTACTTTTGTTTTAAATGTAAACATTTTAGATGTCACATCTATACATATACATAATTTATGATTTGGAGAATTTGCATGTAACATAGCTGCTCACAGTTCTTAAGGTTTTCAAGAGGCTTTGTGAGTAATTATTCCACTATGAGGAACTTCAAACAAACCTTCGACGTATAAGTCTACCTGAAAACATTATCAGTAGGTATATGCATGTATTATCGGCTATTTTCAGAACAAGCAAGCAGTATGTGAACGTTGGCCTATGCATACCATATTTTACATTTGACCACACCCATGAAGGTTTTTTTTGAACAGACCTTTCTGACCCCCCCCCCCCCAATAAAAAACAACAGAAGCGTTTATTCTTTGCATGGAGATCAACAGTAGCAGTCTATACATTTGCATGGCGTATCTTGTGTGCTTTCTGGTATTCATTACGTTAATCCAAGCTCTCTATGGTTGTATTCAGTTTTCCATAAAGAGACCAAACATAAGGCCAGCATTATCAGAATATACGGACACGGCCAGCGACAACTCTGACGTAAGAACCATTAGTATTCCATACTAAGCTTATATTATGTGATCAGATATTGAAGTTAATACATGTATGTATAAATATTGACAGATAAAACAAACACTCTGTATCGGGAGAAAATGTGGTGATGACTGCCCGATGTTACATTTTATCGAAATCCCGCAATTTATGGCATGAAACGGAGTTCATTATGCATTACGGCTTAGTATTGGCTTAATCCGTGATACTCGCGGAGAGCCTGGGCAGCCACTGTCCGAAATAGTTGACCAATCTGTCCATTTTAAGTATTAACAAAGTTTATTTTGTTTTAGATGTAGATTTGATTTCTACCGTTTTTATCGTATAATGGTTATTATTTAGAATTCTTTGTTATGTTATAACAATGTGAGTGGTCTCGTGGTAGTATTTGCTCGAGTTGGCGGCGTTGGGACTTGCACCTGTGTTAAAAAGTTGGCCAATGAAACATTCAAAGTATTTGTCATTCTTCTTATTTTCGTTAAATGCGAGAAATTATGTCGAAACACGAGGCCACAGTACTAACATTGCAACCAAAACCAAAGGAACCATGTGTGTTTTCCAGTTCCTTGCCAATTGGAATTCAGACTGAACACTGCACCGTAACATGTACGTTTCTTCGACTTGTCATGATATGTCACAAAAAACTGCCTTCTTCTTTGTGTTACAGAGATTTCACTGGGAGACTCTCTCAACTGCAAGAGCCGACAGTCGCCCGTATCGACATTATCCTGGGCGATCTTCTCCCTGGTTTTCGTACAGATAGAGATGAGGAAGTGTCGCAGCACCTCGCCTTCTCTGACTTGTGACTGCAAACAACGCGACACATAATATGAGGGGATGATTTAAGCTTCTAAAGACTTTCGAAAATGTGAAACAAATAGAGCGTTCCCTGAAACTTACTTGCCATTTGTTCCATCACAGATTTTTTTACCCAAACAGGAAGCGTAATCACCCGTTTTTGATTGAGCTCGGAAGATACTATTTAAAATGCAAAAATATTATTATTTAGTGAAACTGGGCTGACATTTGGAATTTGTCTGTATATCAGACAGATCCCACTCTCCAGGAGTATTGAACACATCAAAAGAGTATAGTGACAGTATAAAAAACATCAGTCAATATTTCTGTTATTTAGAAATTTTGCCGGAACAAAACAAAAAATGTAAACACCAAACGAGGCCACAGAGTCCACCACCTGGTGTGTATTTTGCACATAAAATTTATCAAAATGGCAACAAGACAGAAGTTAAATGCAGTATGTATACTTGCTTGACATGGGACCTGTGTAATTTTACTGGCTGTATATATACCTCCGCAGGCGGAGAAAATTGAAAATAAAGCAAACTATGCATGCACGTAATATCAAAATAAAACAACAAGACTGTTATCACGTAATCAACTGACCTAGAATGCAGAGACTGAAATAGCTGTGAGATCTTCACGCGAGCGTGCTATGTCAGGTGTATTGGCACACACCTGACATCTGTATTGGCATACCTTACATGGATACCAAAATACCATGTTTACTGTATGCAGACGATATCGCATTACTAAATGATAGCTCGGATAATTTATCAAAAATGTTAAATGTAGCAAATCTTTGTTTCTGGGTGGGGGATGTAATTTAACTTTGAAAAATCTAAAGCCATTGTCTTTGGAAAACGGTATAATAACTCTAAAAAAATCATACGTCTTTCGGAACTACATATATACCGGAATGCAGAGAGTACAAGTACCTGTAAATTATTTTCTCCCAGTCACTTTTGCATTCAAAAACATGTTCAATCTTATCTGAAACTCAATACAGCTCCTTTACGGGGATAGATGCGCAGCATCCTTTCTGCCCAAGAATATGTTAAATGTGTATAATTTGGTGATAACATTTGCAAAAGTATAATCATCCTCTCTTTTTCTCAGGTTATTCAGTTTGACAATAATGAAAGTAGAAATACCATCTAGGCAATACAATATTCTATGTCAAAATCAATTATGCAAATCTTATCTTCTCCCGCAATGTCGACTGTTTTAGCGTAATTAGATGGTTACCCCTTAGACCAATCTTGACAAGATGAGTAAGAAGTATTACCATTGAATGATGTATGGCGTGCCCGAGTCGCACCTGTGTAGGCAGATATTTGATGATACGTCCGACTAATACTCAAAGGGGCAAGGCATAATGTTGGCAACATTTCCCATAATTACAGGCAATTTTAATCAATGTTGGAATGGCGGAGTACTATCAAGTATAAATCCAGATTGGTAACATCCATTTTTCAAATGCAGTTTAGAGCGATACAAATTGGACTTTTTCAGGACATTGGCGCTGAGGTTTCTTTACAGTGGTTCACATCACTAAAACGTTCAACTTTTGAAGAAAAAATACTTGTTTTCAATTGGTGGTTTTAATGGTGTTAGACTTAAATTTATGGCCAGACTTGGGTGTTTATGTTTAAATGATTACCTTTGCACGAGGGGTACAAACGACGGAAAATGTGAATTTTGTACTCAAGGTGATTAAACGCTCCCCCACTTCATGTTTACTGGCCCTAAACTAATCTCCATAAGGTTTATACATTTTGCAACTTTAGAAAACAGACTGATAGAAATTAAAATGGAATTTGTGTGGTTAAAATTTATGGCCTCGTCAATAATAAGTAAACTTGGTTATTTTTTTGGCAGACCAGGCGTATTTGTGTTAAAGTGAGGTTGGGACACTCTTTGATTTTACCTGTAAGCAATTGTTTAATGGAGGCATGGCAATGCAGGCGGGAGCTACTTGACTCGCTGGTACCAATCTCTTAGTTCCCATGTAAATAAAATGTGCCGTCACTGTGTCGTGCATAAATTGTATTTTACTGTGTTTTACCTTTATATATTGTAGTTTGGATTTGACGCATCGCGGGTCATGCCCTGCCCGCGGAGCCCCCCTTGAAAAGCAGTGGCTTCAGCCAATAAATTATTGATTTATATTATTCTTTGATTTTCATGATCAATGTCACTTTTCTGTAAGACCACAATCACTGTTTGCAATACAAAAGTCTTCACCCACTCACTCATTCACTGTGTTGGAGTTAATATGTTTAAGATTAAAAGAGGTTGAACCCAACATAATCAAGACAAAAGGCGACAAGTTTGACCCTTCAAGGTCACATACAGTCAGAATAAACACTTCCACAAGAAACCGCACGGCCAATGTCGTATTAACGTACAAGGTTAGCTTGACTGAATGGGTACCACGAATTAGTTAGTGGATATTTACAGTGGTTAGAAATGATATCTGAAACCAAAATATTAAATTTGAATTTCGAATAGTTCATTATTATTATTATTATTATTATTATTATTATTATTATTATCATCATCATCATCATCATCATCATCATCATCATCATCATAATCATTATTATTATTATTATTTAGCTCTAAAAGTGAGCCACATTTTCTATTGCAAGCGTGGGAATTTTCTCCGTGGCGCGATGTGGAAAAGTGTTGGTGACATCACAAACACAACCCGCTGGCTATGGTGAATGTGTGGCAATCCAGAGTGCTTTCAGTTTCAGAGTCATGGCAGATACAGCAGAGCATAGCGATTGCGGGAAGTCTGAGTTGAGTTTTTCATGGAATCTCATTCTCCCAGTCTTGAACTGCCTCTTTTCATAATAAGTCATACTTAAAACTTTAGGCTGTAAGGCTCAACGGTTACATGTAGAGAATATTGGTGTCACACGAGAATATCAATAGAATTAATTTTGGTGATAGTTTACAGAAAAGCGTCATGCTACCCTCAATTTCTCATAACATGGGTGTGCAGTTTGGATGGACACTTAAGAAACGCAACCTAACCAGGTCACAGGGTTCACTACCTGATGTGTATTTTGCCCATAAAATTTTTCATGAACTGTCAATACTCTGCCGCTGGGCAATACGCATACAGATGATCCCGGTCGTGTCGGCTACGCACGGCAATTTAGGCTGGCTGTCTATAAGCATGTACTTGGAAAGGCAAAAAAATTGAGTTTTTCATCGCTTGCAATTTCACCTTGGCAAAACACGAATTTGTAAACAGATTTTCTCGGAATTACCACGTAAATTTAAGGACAGAACGCCATCATTCCTATCTTACGAAAATGAAATTAGTAAAACACTCGTCAATGTCGGTCTCAACCATGCAGTTCATGGAGAAAATGAATTTTTGCCAGAATTGCACCATAAATTGATAATACAGTTATTCAATAAGGAATTTGTGGATGAAATTGAAGCAAAAAGTACACAGTCTTTGTCTTTGTCTGAAAAATCCGTTATACTAAAGGGAATTATCTATTTCAATGCTATGATTTTGAAGGCGCCAGGTTCAAAATTCAAAGGGAAAACTACCGGCGGACCTGCACGGATGGGGCAAGTGGGAACATGGTAATTGTATTTATTTCATGTTGTTCAAGAACATAAGATGTAGAGCATTTTCTTTTTCTCTGCATAAAATTCAACGATTTAAGGATAAATATTTTGAATAACTGGAGTCCAGACTGGCCACGAGTGATAATACGTATACTTGACATGAATTCAAGAACGGCTCATTATTTTCCAAATTATGCATGCTTTTAGGACACAATAGTTCAGACCATGGAGCTACTATAGTAGCTCCATGGTTCAGACATAAATAGAACTGCTATTCTTAAATTTGAGAATGTGTGCAAAAAAAAATCCTGCTAAATGTGTGGTCCCGCCGTAAAGACTATCTTGACAATAGGTCAGCTGTGTACATTCTACATGGTGTTGCTACTCCATGGAAATAATATTTTATTACGAATAACACACGTGGATGAATATTGGTAGATATGCATTTCTCATTTCTCAATTTATGCTGCCATGGACGTCTTAGAAGTATCTTGGTTTGTACATATTTCTCTTTTTATGCTATCATGGACGCATTGTGGACTTTCCCGACCTACTTTGCTCTTGTGTAAAAGGGGTACCTTTCAAAATTAAAAATAGACTTTAATTTAATATCAAAACTCCTACCCGGCAGTAACGTCACGGCTCTTGGAGGGCAGTAATTTACGTTTCCGTATGCATCAGAACATGTGCTTAATGCTTTATTTCAAATCGTATCCAATGTAACACTGGTAAATACTTTCCTCTCAGTACCTTTTTTATGGGTTCATATTAAGGACAAAGATACAATGAGATGAGATTTTTTACACCCGATTATTGGGAGCTGGCCGTGAACTGTCATAATCAGTGGTACTTGACTGAAAAAGACCAAAAGTCAGCCACCCACTGGTCTTCGCAGCTGCGTAGATGAGATGTATATGTGGTAGCTTCCAAGCAAGTATTATCTGGTTATGGCATTCAACACCTGGCAATATACAGTAGTAATCAGACGAACACATGACAGGGGCCAGCTAACTCAACCCTGAGACCTGTTATAGACTGTTCAAACCGAGACACGGCCATGAAACAAGATCGGCCCTTGTTTGTCCATATTTTCCAACCATTTTTTTTCATCAATTGAATCAAAATGGTTAATCGCTCTAACGTTGTGTCACAATGTAATACTTTGTAACAACATGTGACCACGTTCTCTGTAATTTCGGGTTTGGGAGGAAATTAAACAAGCTAGTTGTTATAGAATTCGTATTGCTACAATTTGCAGTAACACACCAACCCATTCTGAACGGTGAAAGGGACGACAATGAATATTCCCGCACGCATTTTCAATGCCGTTGATGAAGTGACACGTGACATCCACAGCTCGATGGTATGGGGTCTTCCCTGTCAGCCACAGCTCACTGGCATGGGGTCTTCCCTGTCAGCCACAGCTCACTGGCATGGGGTCTTCCCTGACAGCCACAGCTCACTGGCATGGGGTCTTGCCTGTCAGCCACAGCTCACTGGCATGGGGACTTCCCTGACAGCCACAGCTCACTGGCATGGGGTTTTTCCTGTCAGCCACAGCTCACTGGCATGGGGTCTTCCCTGACAGCCACAGCTCACTGGCATGGGGTCTTGCCTGTCAGCCACAGCTCACTGGCATGGGGTCTTCCCTGACAGCCACAGCTCACTGGCATGGGGTCTTCCCTGTCAGCCTAAGCTCACTGGCATGGGGTCTTCCCTGACAGCCACAGCTCACTGGCATGGGGTCTTCCCTGTCAGCCACAGCAAACTGGCATGGAGTCTTCCCTGTCAGCCTAAGCTCACTGGCATGGGGTCTTCCCTGACGGCCACAGCTCACTGGCATGGGGTCTTGCCTGTCAGCCACAGCTCACTGGCATGGGGTCTTCCCTGACAGCCACAGCTCACTGGCATGGGGTCTTCCCTGTCAGCCACAGCTCACTGGCATGGGGTCTTCCCTGACAGCCACAGCTCACTGGCATGGGGTCTTCCCTGTCAGCCACAGCAAACTGGCATGGAGTCTTCCCTGTCAGTCACAGCTAACAGGCATGGGGTCTTCCCTGCCAGCCAGAGGTATTGCGTTTGTGACGCCACTTGCCTCGAGGGTGTCGGAAATGAACGCAAAACGACGATTGAAGGTGCACTTAGTTTTTCTTTAAATAAATATATGAAAAAATGTATCATTTCACATCTTGTTTTCTTATTGTTTTTCAAGTGCACCGTATGGTTAGAACAACCCATGAGTCACCGTTGTGTCCAATTTGAAACATACTCAATCAAGCTAACCTTTAAATGTGACCATGAGCAAAGGAATCCACTATCGCTGAGATATACGCAAAAGTGCCAGTTTGACTTTCCAAGATCAAAATCATCAACACCAGAATACAAAGACATAGGCCAAGATGTCATAGCTGCTGGTACACATGTAGTGTTCTAATTTGGGCAGTGGGCGACAGCCAATCAGATGGCTGCATTTCATTCTTTACCTAGAACTAGTACGAGCATTTACCATGACTACGTCAAGCAATTATGATGTACTTTTTTGGTTATATCAGAGTGAATAACATATATACATCCAACGGAACCTATAATTTTGTCCTTCTGTGCTATAGATTTGAACAGCAATACAAAATAAATAGAATTTAAAAGCAGTTTGGGTTGTTAAATTTTTTTTCAAGGCAGGCCGGAGCGCCATGTTTAGTTCCATACACACAGCGCCATTTGTTGTTCCATTTCAAATAGTTCACCAAGTTCTAATATCAAAATTTTTTCATTTATTTGTATGTTTAAAATTGTTCCACATACACACACATACATACACACACACACACACAAACACACACACATAAACACACACATACACACATACACATAAATACACACACAGACACACACACAGACACACACACAGACACACACAGACACACACACTAACACAGACACACACACACACTCACCCACTCTCACACACACATACATACATACATACATATATATATATATATATATATATATATATATATATATATATATATATATATATATATATCTGCATCTGTCACTTGGGGGCAGCATCTCCCTGAAGAGATTAAAAATGGGATTGAGAATCAGTCTATATTTATGACTTTACACAAATTCTCACTATGGTTCATTTCGTCACCCGTCCTTTGAAGAAGTGCAAATATTGTGCGTCAGTGGAAAACTTGGGCCTCCAGATTCCATGGAAATTGGCTGTTAATTTTTCTTGCCATCGCTAGAATTTGACAAATTAATAGCTGAATAGCAATTTTACCAAAATATGTTGCTGGGAAATAAGCGGGCATAGGGCACAGCCATTTCCGTAACCTGCAGCCTTTATTTTGATGTCAGTGAACGCAGGGCCACGCTCCGGACCTACCTGTATAAACAAGCCAGAGCACACCTCATGACCCAGATGGTTATGTTACATAAATGAAACCTACCTGTGCATCTAAATTGGCAGTTTGATTATAATGAAGATTGATATAAAGATTTATCCCGCATTCCAATCCAAGCAGAGAATACACACCTGAATCTATAAAGAATAACTTGTTTTGGTATGGGTGAATGAAAGCAGAACACATAACCAAAGTATCAACAAGAAAGATGATTTTCAGGAAGTTGCTTCCCAAATATTACCTATGGTTCACTACCAGAAAGCACTGTTGCCTGAAATTCCATCACCAACCAACTGAATGTTGGTTTGTTCAATTTATTTCATGCTGATTGGTCTAAGTAATGACACAAAACACTGTGATTAGATAAAATTGCTACAAGGTGATTGGTTGAAACACCTGCAACTTGACTGGTTGAAATAACTGCAGCCTTATTGGTCAAAGTAACTACAATCTGATTTTCAGAGCAAGCTTGATGCTAAAGTCACAGGTATGATCTGATCCCTGACAAAAGTTCATAAAAAGTGTACTTGTAATGCATATTTTGGCCTCAAATTTGGCATAGAGGTAGCTATTTTTTGCTGTATAGGTCAAATTACCTCAAAATATTTCAGTGGTTTTAGTTTGGGGTTTTGGGGAGAATAGTAATGTTAAGAGATAGACGAGGCTCTGAAGGCCCTGCATTTAGAAGAGGAGGGCAGGTGTGTAGCAGGAGTAACATCAAGGCATTGATGTCACAGGTATTGTATCCACCCGTGTAAGCTATGACATAATTGACATATGAAATCAATACAGTGCAGAGAATCGGTCAAAGTCGTCCTGGGTGTGTACATGCATATGAGGTGAAAACTGGTCAGGTGAATTGGCAGCACGGGGAAAGGAAGACCTTGCAAGAAAAAAACAAAACAAAACAAAAAAAAAACAAAAAAAAAAACTTGAGCCTACCTAATGATAGGACATTTTACTAGTTCATTAGTATGTGGTGGGCTGCAAGCAGAAGGAAAGAAAAAATGTCACATGTCAGGTTGTCTTGTACAAGGAGGCTGCACAAGCCTTGAATGTTTCAGTGAAGACAGTGAGACTGGTTGTACTTGAGCAGAAGGAGTCACCACCCATTGCATGAGAGGAGAAGTCGCACTGCAAGCTAGGTAATTATGACAAAGAACTTATATGTCGAACTGTGTACGAGTTCCATAGAAAGAGAGATCCGCCCACTGTCCCAAAAAATTTGGCCAGAATAAGAGACACCCTGGACATATCATTTTTATTGCGAAATGTTGTGAAAGAGCTTGGATTCAAATGGACAAAGACAACAAAAAACAGAAAAAAAATGTGTGCAGACACCAGATATTGTAGCTGCCAGAGCAAACTTCTTGAGGAGTATCAGACAATATCGCCATGATGGACAACAGATTATGTATGTTGATGAAACATGGGTCAACAAAAATCAAAGTTTCCACAAAGTTTCATGATTTAACCTCAAATACGTTTTAATTTGCATGCGCCACAAACGTGTCAAGTCTAATGTCAAATCTAGATTTTCCCCAAATAAATTAATGATGAATTGACATAAGATAATTGATCCAAGAGAAAAAGAAAACCCCAGATGCCCACCTTCATATGTTGATAGTTGTTTCCACAAAGGTGGATGGTTGAAGCTCAAATACCTTTTGAAATACATGCAACATAAATGTGACAAGTCTAACGTCGAATCAACATTTTCCCTAACTTGAATAATTAATTGGTTAAAACATATTTTATTGGACATTACAGTACATATCATAACAGTAGTAATTCAACACGATTGGGAAATTAATTAATTAATGTTCAATTAAAACTGTATAATCAATCCAAGTGACAAACAAAACCCCAGGTGCACGCCTTCATATAGTGATAGATGTTTCCAAAAAGTTTCATGGTTGTACATGAAATGCTTTTGGAAATATGCAGGACACAAATGTGGCAATTCTAATGTCAGATGGAAGAGTGGACTGATGGCGGATGGACAAGGGCGAATCTATATGCCCCTGGTGGGGCCATAAAAACGATCTATAATGCTTATGAAGAGAAATAAGCCCACAGCTATTTATAAAACAAACTCTATTGCATGGGAGTATTACCACTAAGCTTTATGTGCAACAGTGAGACATTGTGAGGTCAATGCTATAGAACTCATTTGCGCATCTGTGAAACACTACATAGCTGACAAAAATTTTACTTTCAAGTTGCACGATGTTAACCCTTAAAGTGCTGATTTAAGATTGAGTCAACAGCTTTCCTCGGGACACTTTGTGCGCAAGGTGTTCCGAGGAAAGCTGTTGACTAAGATTACCTTTTGCTTCAGACAAGGCTTTTTGGTATTTGAATGAAAGGTATCTTCATGAACAATTTGACTCTTTTAACCATTATATGTTTAATGGTAATGAGAGAGCAAGTATGGCAGTGATAAGCACTTTAAGGGTTAAGACCCTGGTCCATGATGCCTTCTCCCAAATAACAAGGGAGTACTGGCAAAAAGCTGTGTTACACACTGTTAAAGTAGAGGATCATTTCATGGAAGCTGACGGCATCATAGAAACATTCATCCACCCTATCATAATGAATCTTGGAGAGAGTGATAGTGAATCTGATGACTCTGACCTGGATGAAGATTCTACTGACTAGCCTTCCAGGTGAAACATATCAGAGCCAAAGTACTGGAAGTTAATCAATATTTGTTGTACTGACACATATACCAGTAATATTAGTATAGATATAAAATCAAATGGTGAAGAATGGGGTTCAGAAAAATAAAGAAAATTTAGTGCCAGCACAGTAGTGGTCTGCACCTGCTATATTAAACCCATTCGATTAAGATGGGCATATGTGGCAGGTGCTCTCAAATTGCAATAAAATGCTGAATCATCCAGTTCAAAAATAGTTAGTTACTATGTGAGTTATGTACATGCTGAAGTAATTTTCCTGCAACTGGCAGTTATAATGGTGACCCTCCCTACATGTTCTGTGACAATGCCAGTGTCCCCTTTCCATGTGGTCAATATCCAGGTGCATGTGGGCTACAACAATCTTATCAGGCTGTTCCAATCAGAAGTCAGTTCACCATTTTTATATCCTGGGTCTCAACTTCTAATATCACACGGTTACATAGATGTGCAACTTTTCAGAGAACATATAAAATTACAAAACTTAGTGCAATAGATGCGGCAACAAATACCTACCTGTGAACCAAACTTGAGGCCAAAATATACATTTCAAGTTCACTTTTTATGAACTTTTGTCAGGGCTCAAACCATATTCCTGACTTTAGAACTGATTGATTGAAATATCTGCCAAATGATTGGCTAAACTAGCGATTGGGTGAATTGGGTGAACTTGAATCTCCCTGGAAAGAATACAAAGGACAGCAAATGTCAAGTGGGAGATCCTACCCCATACTAACCCATGGATCACTGTAGCAACACAACAAACACATACCACCCTGTGGAACCCCATAGAAGCTACAAGACTACCCCATACCATCCTGTGGAACTCCAAAGAAGCTAGAAGGCTACCCTATCGATCCCCATAGCTAGACAATGACCCCACACCAACTCGTGGAGCCTCACAGAAGCTGCAAGACTTCTCCATAGTACAATGTGGAACCCGAGAGAAGCTACAAGACTACCCCATACCACTCCATGGAACCCAACGGAAGCCACAAGACTACCCCTTGAATCCCCCTAGCTAGACAACAATCCCATACAACAAGACTACCCAGTGCCACCTTGTGGGACCTCAGAGAAGCTACAAGACTACCCCACACAATCCCAAGGAACCCCAAGGTATCCCATGGAACTCCCACGGGAATCAAGGAAGAGAAGAAGAGAGGAAGATTCAAGTGAAACCCCAAGGTACCCATAGAACCCAAGGAGGAATCAAAAGTAAACAGCAGTAAGGCTTCAAGTGGAACCACAAGATATCTCAGAAAACCCCAACAGGAATTAGGAGGATTCAAGTTGAACAGCAAGGTACCCCATGGAACCCCAACAGGAATCAAAAGAGAGTAGAAGAAAGAAGAGGATTCAAGTAGAACTCCAAGGTTCCCAGTAGAACCCCAAGAGGAATAATGAGAGAGTAGAGGAAAGAAGAGGATTCAAGTGGAACCCCAAGGTTCCCAGTGGACCCCCCCCCCCCCGAGGAATGAAGAAAGAGTAGAATAAAGAAGAAGATTCAAGTGGAACCCTGAGAAGAATCAAGAGAGAGTGAAGAAAGAAGAGGGTTCAAATGGAACCCCAAGAGGAATCAAGAGACTTCGTGTGGAATCCCAAGGTACCCTTGGAATTCCAAAAGAACTCAAGAGAGATTGAAAGAAAGAAGAGGATTCAAGTGGAATCCCATGGTACCATATGGAAACCCAAGAGGAAGGAAGAGTGAGTGGAAGGAAGAAGAGGATAAAAGTGGACCCCAAGGTATCATGTGGAACCCCAAGATGAATCAAGAGAGAGTAGAAGAAAGAAGAGGATTCAAGTGGAACCCCAAGAGGAATTATGAAGATAATAAGAAGGAAAGGGATTTTAGTGGCAACTCAATGTACCTTATACAAACCCAAGAGGAAAAATTAAGAGTAACTAGAGGAAAGGAGCGGATTCAAGTTTAACCCCTAGGTACGCCATGGGTTTCCAAGAGGTATCAAGAGGACTTAAGTGGAACAGGAAGGTAGTCCATGGAACCCCAAGAGGAATCAAGAGGGTGGAGAAGAAAGAAGACTCACTTAAAGTATATCCCCGTTACGTTTGATGTAAATTCGGCTGATGTTTTCGGAGAAGTTAATATGTGAATTGCCATTGCAGTCCCTATTGACTTACATGGTGATCAATAAGACTGTATGCACCACCCAGCACCCGAACTGCAAATACTCTTTAAAATCAGACTTTCGCATTATCGCAACCGAGTTTACATTTTAGGATAAACTCCCAGAAATGACATTTCCACCAAGTTTCAGAAACCTCTGAAGGACAATTTTTTTTTTTCAATATTTTTTTTATTGAACATCTCACACATATATAGGTCCATGCATACAATTGTCAGTCGCATCAATATCAATGTACAAAATTATAGGAATCCTGATACAATTTTTGACCATCTTTTTTCAAATAAATGATGTTTACCTTGGGAATTTAATATTTGTTGTTCCACTGTTATTTTGCATTTCAAATAATTAAAAAAAAACAACAAATGAAATTTGTTCTTTTTTACATAATTCTTTGTGGATATAATATTTTTCCACTAGCAGACAATAATTTGAAGTATACCATGATGGTTTCTGATAAAAGCCAAAAATAACATCTTTAAGTGATAAAGTCATGGTTTCCTTTGGACTATATTTGTTGTACCAATCCTCAAAATATGACCAAAATACATTGACATATCTGCACTCCCAATATCTATGTATAATACTGTCTTTTTCTGCACACAAGTTACATAACTCAGAGTCTACAAGGCCCATTTTATGAAGTCGAGAATTATGAACAACATATCTATGTAAAATTGAAAACTGAAATGATTGCAATTTACTTTCCATAGTACATTTAAAAGAGAGACAAAATATCTTTTCCCATTCTCTGTTTTCCAATAAAAGGAAGAAATCAGCCAAAAGTCTAATCTACATTCAACAAGGGGGGTTTTCTGTTGCCAAGTGTATATCGTAGAATCAGGATTTCTGAGGTGCCAAATATCTACCAAAAAATCTAACTCTTCCATCAGAAAGTCCTTTATTCCTTGTCCATATTTAGACACTGATGTATAAGTTCCTCCCCTTTTATCAAGGTTTGGATCTAGAACTGTGTTAAAATCACCTCCAATAATGATGTTTTCACCATCGTAATTTGACAATAATTCAAATAAATTTTCTAAGAAGACAATCTGTTCTTTTTCTTCATTTTTTGTGGCAGCGTATACATTAACCAAAATAAATCTTACTTCATCAATTAAAATGTCTAGTATTAAGTATCTACCTTCAGAATCACTAATTTCTTTTTGAACTTTATAGTCCAATTTAACTGGCATTAGAATACACACTCCCCTGCTATTGTTTGCACCATGTGAAAAGTAAATGTTTGTTCCCCATTCATTTCTCCAAACCTGTTCAACTTCAAACGTACTGTGAGATTCTTGGAGGAAACAAATACCTTGATGAAATTTTCTGATCCAGTGGAAGACTGATCTACGTTTAAAAGCATCTGCCAAACCTCTTGTATTTGAGGAAAAGATTTTAAAGTTAAATGCCATTTAAGTCCTGGTTATGTATGTTTAATTGCCCCCAGGGAGACGGAGCCCTCCCCCGGATCCGCCACTGCATCTGAGTGTGGGGGGGGGGGGACAGGAGGGTCAGCCTGACGGGGGGACAACTTGAACAGTATAACTGAGTTTCATTTAGTAACCAAAGCCTACTTAAACACAACATGGGCAACAAACAATTACCCATGCTGTGTTCAAGCAGACTCACCCAATTACATTTTCCCAAAGTTTTACTAGAAATACAGTTATAAATTTTTAAAATATCACTCCATGGTATGATGGTGTGAGAAACACTAACTAAATTGAATGTTACATGGACCCTTTCCTTGATATAGGTGCAGCAAGCAATATATGCACTGAGAAGACAAGAACCACAAATGTCAGCTGAATTGACACATGTTAGTTCAGCAATTAAATACATGGTAGAGATGTCAATTTTTGAAAAATACAAAACAGAGAAAAAAGATAAAGAAAATACAAAAAAGGAAAAAAACAAACATGATGCCATGTGGGTATTTCAGCTTTAGCTGTCACATGGCCAAGCTAAATGGTGCAAAAATAAAAATAAAGTTGTCCACTTTGTGTTGGGACAAGATAGACCTCGCCATCAGGAGAGGATCTCCAACTGGACACATCACAAACTGAAATTATATTACATAATAAAGTTTCAGTATCAAAGGAGAAACCCATATACAAAAATAAGTTCATCATAAATCATTATATATATAACACTGGTACATCATGAATCATTATGTTTGTATATGACTTGCTGGTCTAAAGACTATTAAAGTCTGACCGTGAACTGAAAAAGAGATATAGTAACCATGGTAACATACACATAAATGGCTACTTATTGTTTTTTGAGAAGAAAATTCATATCTACATATGTATCCATCATCATCATCATCATCATCATCCTCATCATCATCATCATCATCATCATCCATTAACATTTAATGAATGTACAGGTTAGAATGTTAAATAAGAAAATGTAAGCGACAGATATACCAACATAGCTTCTATCGCTTTGTGTCACATTGGAGGCAATTTTGGCGAAATCAAAAATTTGCAAAAATTCCATTTGTTTTAAAAGTCACAGCGCCACCACCTGTTAAAATGAAGGCCCCGGAATGCATAGAATATACCATATGCAATTTGAAAGCAATTGGCAAACTGGTTTTGGAACAGATGTTTCAGAGATTTTACCAATCTAAAAAAATTAAGAAAGCAGTAGAACATTTCAAGAAATCTTTGGAGCATGACCACTTAAACAAACTTGGCAGACGTGGCAGAGACTCACCAAGGGTACATCTCCACCAAGTTTGAAATGAATCTGGCCTACTGTTTTGGAGAAAGTCAAAATTTGATTTACCACTGACAATCTTCATAGACTCGCACGATAATCAAAAGATATGCAGGTACCAACCTTCAAGTTTCTAAATTAAAAAAAAAAATCGTTTAAAATCAGCGATCGGTAGGATCACATCTTACTAAACAATTTGGTTGAACCCTGCCAGAAGCTACATTCAAATTTCAGCAAAATAGGAGTGGCGCTTTTTGAGAAGAAGTCGAAATGGCTTTAACACAAAAAAAAAATCCATTTAATTAAAAAAAAAGTTACAGCGCCAGCCTTTGAGCAAATTAAAGTCCTGGAGTATCCAGAAGTGTCCCCATGTTATTTCAAAGTAATTGCCAAAGCAGTTTTTAGTGAACAAATTAAAGCGTAGGGAATACCTTAAGTTTCTCATGTAATTCCAAAGCAATTAGTTTTTGGTTTCTCAGCAGATTTTTACCTCAATTGACTAACAAGTAAGGTGAGGTTATGTGGTTGTTATTTAACCCTCGTCCGTCCGTCTGGATGAGCCTCTACCTCTTGTTCAAATACTCACACTCCAGTGATCTTTGCATTTTAATGACTTTTTCGTCTGTCTAGCGAAATAAAATAAATCTTCATCTCTGAAACTGCATATCCAATTGTTTCAGAATTGCATGGGGACACGCATTAAAGACCTTTAATATGGGTATGCTCCCTCACGGATTGCTTCATTTTCTATTTCTTAATTTGAAGTCCTGTATACATCTATCTATCTGTGTATTAGTGTTTGCCATTCCAATGTTGTATTGTCATATTTGTACAAGAGGCCTCAATATAGGCCTGTGAGCCTGTTAGAAAAAAATGTGTTAAAGACAATATTTTAAAACCAATGCTGCCACACAATAACAAATTGCAGAACAACACAAACACAGAAACAGTGTAGTAAGATTTGCAGTGGGGGCACCACCAATAGGTTGCCCTTGAGCCTATTGCAGCACTGGCCATCAGCAATGCCCGGCGACTAAGCACACTTAACGCGGACTCTGCACACAAAAACAGCGCGGTGCAGACAGCATCACTGTATTACGCTTTAAAACCGGTAATTCAACTTGAACACATTTTCACTGGTAAATACCTGAAGCTCAACTTGCAACCTCATCACTGCATGTGGTCTCTGTAGTACCTCCTGATACCATCAGAGAGTACTTTAAGGTTATCTCACAGTACTTCCATTCTACCATAAACAAGAATGTTAAACACCTGAATCACTTACTAATGTACCATGTATGCGTTTTATACCTTCATTTGTAAAGAAAAACATACAAGTTATCGTTACTCCCCTTAAACATGAGAGGCAAGTGCACTCTGATACTTTCCGATGACATTTGACTCATATTAATCATTAATCAATTTCCATCAGACTTCATGATGAAGCTTTCCTTTTCCTGACGAACTTGAAACTTAATTTAGAAGCACCCACGTATCTCTAACTTTTACTCAAACTTACGCCAATCCGCTTTAACAAACCTTAATGCATGTACACATGATTATTACTTTAATAACACAATTATATACTTACTCACTACTAATGTATCTTAAGCATGCAAATATGTAACGTACCTCACGCCCAAATAACTAGCATTACTTGCTCACAACTTTACCCGAGAGTAATTATTTGAGTTAAGTGTCACAACTGAAACCATGAAATGAATAAAGTTATATCACATGCATTGCGAAATCAACCATACGGCAAATTAATTTACATACAAGCAACTGGCATAACTGTGGAGACCCTATATATATACATATATATATATATATATATATATATATATATATATATATATATATATATATATATATATATATATATATGGTCTCCACAATTATACATCTCCCCCTAAGCTTCAAAACGTTTCGAGCTCTTTGTAGTTATTTGTCCCACCAAATATCCAGCACATCCTTATGTTTAGCACATGTGAGTTTTTGATGTCAAAATGATAAGAGCGTGCCTTGATATTTTGTTAATGCTGCGACAAGGGTGTTTTATGTGTAAATATACTTATGAGACTTCATATGGCAGAATATTCATTTCCAAATTGACAGAAATGATATGTCACACTTGGGAAAAATGGACATGGCAGTAGCTATGATTTTGATCGGGCCATGTTATACCACAAGAGAATTATATGTATACGACATTTAAACAGAAAATTGTCAATGAAGCTAAAAGAGGGCCTTAGAATAGCCATATTTGGGTGATGTGCTGGATACCTATGGTAGAGAAATTTATATATGAAGAAATTTTGCATGCTGATAGATCATACCAGTAGAAAAAAAAATTGACACGCTCAGTGATCTCGAGATGACCTTGAAGTGACCTTGACGGTCTCGTTATTGATCTGGATTTTTGGCCGTTCACTCACTTTCTTAAATATCCAGGATGGTTCAGAACCACCAGTGAACTAATTACTTGCAACCAAGACAACCCTACTCTGTTGAGGTAAGGTACATAGTTTGCTAAGAATGAAGGTACATAAAGTGCAGTACCACCATCGTCTGCATGAAATTAAAACAAATGTAGCTATTAACACAGACAGCCGCAAAACGCTTCTCCAATATTTTGTATATGTGTCTTAATAAGGAACAGCTATTTAAGATAGCACAGAGGTCGTTACCTGGTTGAAATCAAACCCCATCAAAACGGATTTTTTTTTGCCATTATCTTTGTAGCACTTTTTTCAATTAGCATTTGTGAATATTATTGACTTATAATAATCAGGGCTGGATATTAGATTTTGTCTGCATTGAATATGTTTGTTACACATCTTAAACAATTTACGCATCTTACTAGTGACACTTCACAGGCCAGCAAAGGTGAAGATAACATCACAGATTAATTCCCTGAGTTATAATTATACTAATTATTCTGATAAGCATGGTAATTTTCCCTGGTAGACACTTCTTAAGGGTTGTGGCCCATGAGGAACACAATTAAACAACATTGTTCCCATTGACTGAGGTACTCAAATACAATGCTAGTTCAACTGTGCATCAATAGTATGAAGGTCCCACATGGGAATAATTAATGAATTTAAGGTGGCGATCCAGTGAACGCATATGAACGGGCAATGCTCACCATTTCTCGCGATTGTGAAAAATAGGCAACAGTAAGCCATATAAAAGTATACCTTTTCTAAAAGCTGAGTGTCTAGCGCAAATGAAGATACCACCTTTATTAAAATCTATGCAACAGTATTTATTCTATGAAGCCACAAAGTCGGACAATCGTTTGTGCCAACCCAAAGCCACTCCAGCGAAATTGGGAGGTCAACAGATTATCCGATGACCACTTCCGTCCGTTTTACCGCTAGCGTAGATTCTTGGCCATCAAAACGTGTTTTATATTGTCGATAACGCAAACGAGCCCTGTTTTAGGTCACGAAAGATATTTATAGTTGTGCCATGTACATGTACTTTGGGTGAAAGCTCCGCGAATGACGGTGAAACTACAAAACTGTTCCCGTTATCAACAAACAAAAACACACTTTTAGAGAAAATAAATGACTTATCATACATGCCAAGTCTGAACCGAATCGAGCCAGTGGCTTTTTCCCCAATTTCGCTGGAAGTGGCCGTTCCTTCGTAAAAGTGAACCCGAGAAAACAGGCTATATCTCTCGGTCTGATGATCTTTGACCTTCGTCGGTCAATGCCGCCAAAACTATTCGAGACAGGTTCTATTTTTGAACTTCCGCAATAAGTACGACCTCCGTAGTTGTCTATCAATGTTCAAAACATGTAAAATATAGTGATTTATACCTAAAAATCACATATTCATAAGGAGGTATGTCTCCGGTCCTTTTAAATACCCTCGTGGAAATTTAGCGCCATATGACGTTTTCGGGGAAGTAGGCGGAGTAACCCAGCGAGCATGCGTACTAGAACTTGAGAGAGCTAATTATGCAAATGTTCCAAAGACGACCGCTGCCGCAACAGCCATGAAAGTCGACGATAGCGAGGGATGAAGTGTACAATACAAGTAGGGTCGAATGAATCGCACTTTTCATGAAAACACCAAGCGATGAATAAGAATCTGTTTTAAATTACCCCGACATGTCTCATTGTTCTGTGATTTCCACAGGTTGTTTTGCTTGTTTACAACAAGTTCCAGCCAAACAGGCATCATTCAGGCTGGCGGACGGGTTTCATATCACAGACTTGAAACGCTAACCAAGAAACTAATAAACCGAACTTCAGTGTTGACGAACGGTGCATTTAGCCCAATGAAACCCGAAAATAGTGAAATAAATTGTAGTCATAAAATAAAAAGATTGGATCACAGCCCCATCTCATAGCATTTTATGTGTACATCCTCAACTTCTCCCCGTAACTCGCCAAAATGCCACCACGAAGAACAGGCCACTGCAGCCGAGGGGACGGAGCAGGGGCAGGGGCAGAGGTTCTGGTCACACTTGATTCATTGTCCAACTTCAGGAAATATCCAGTGCAAGCATACATTTTTCAGTTAACTTTAAATTTTTTTTGTGCGTTGCTGATAAATGAGTATTCCCGTCGTCGTCATCGAGACTGTCCGATTCAGATTTGGTGCCAGTGGATGTGGATGGCACAACCGCTGAAACTAATAGTAAAAGCTGGGGCCTTGGCTCTGCAGGCCACGCTCGGTATTACGAGCCCTTGTCACTAGCGGCAAGTTTTGTCCTGATATCCGTGTCCATTGGTACAATTTTTTTTTTCTTTTGCGACCCTTTTTCCTTTTTCTTTTGATGGGTACGGAGGAACTGCATTGAAGTTGTGTTGGAGTCAGACCTCGACCCCCTGACCTCGCTAGATATGTATCAGTGTGGACGCATCACAGGTCACGTAACCCAACAAACCGGCACGGAACTTAAAGTAAACTTGTTAACAGAACAGAAAATGAAAAAAGTGAAACATCGTTGATTTTTATGTTGTTCACTAGATCGCTACCTTAAGATGTAGTTTTCTTGTCTCTAGTTTTTAAGGAATGACACCAAAATGGGCCCAACTTCTGTTCACAATCCAAATAATAACACGTGAGTCTTGTGTCAGCCACAACAATAATCTAGTGGCAATCTCGGAAATCTGAAGTTAATTTACTAACAGGAAGAAGGCGTGTTCAAAATTCACAAAACTCTTAATCAGAATTTTGAGTCACAGATCGAAAACTCGGATAGATTACTAACTAAAGTTTGTTGTATTTTCTTTAAATGTTTACCAAGCAAAGTGCACAGAATACTTAGCACACCAAAGGATCTTAAAATTACTTCCGTGTTCAATATGCCATATGATTAAAAAATACACCAAAACCCAACAATATTACAACATTAATTCAGTGAGTGTGTTCTGTTGTACCATAGCGTTTAGAAAAATAATTGATCGCGACATGTTGCTCTACAATTCAAAAAGTTGATCCAGATTCAGTGGAAACGTGCTCTCACAGATTTGTTTCATAACTTTTACTATGTAGCATAACTTGTACATATACAACAGAACATGCATGTTGTTATTTATCAGGAAAAGGTTTCACATAAATAATTGAATATTTATTCCAATATATATATGTCATTAATAAACATACGTATATAGCAAATATTACAGTCATTGTCTCCAAAGGGTGTAAGATGAATTTTATTATAGTTACCATCGTCCTCGATATAAACATTACCATTATTATTATTATTTTAATTATTATTATTGTTATTGTTGTTGTTTTTATTTCATTCATACTATATGTTCTTGTGCAAATTCTTTGCGTGAGGGGAATCCCATTTAACAAAGAATGAAATATTTTAGATAGAAGTCATTGTTTGGAAACAAGTGTTTTTCTCATTCAAATTGTTTTCCAAAAATACGTTATACAAATTTTCTCAAATAAAGCATATTTGAACCATGGTAAAATGAATAGTTAGAATGTGATTCATTTTGTTTTTAATCCTTTCAAACATACGCCTTTTTTTTCAAAAATGCACGCGGAAATAAAGTGCGTGCAAAGAAACGCTTTTATGTTAGTATTGTATTTTTCACACAAACGTACACATATGCATACATACGTACACAAAACACGCATGTTTGCACACACACATACATACATACATACATACATACAGACAGACAGACAGACAGACAGAAAGACATACATAAACACATACATACATACATACATACATACATACATACAGCCATACATACAAGCATATATACATAAATATGTACATAAATACATACATGTGCCTTTGACAGATTGCAGCTCCTAGGAACATATCAGATTTGACATACCAATAATGATAGCTCTACATTATTTTAATGTCAGTGTTTTGCCATACTTTTAACATACGCTCATAATCTTCAACCGATGCTTAATGGTATCAAGTAATGGGCGATTAAGATAGGGTAATCATTCTAGGATATTGTCATGAACACCATGTTGAATGGGAATTCTTCATCCAAACAGCCATACGTCCCAAGAATTGTGCTGGATCACAAGCTAAAACTGCAAAATCTAGATCTGATGCGATTGGTGAGCAGTTATTGACACGTTGTGAACTGCAAACCATTCACTTTCAGATTGCGGGTTTTGTGACCTAATGCCCCATAAAATAGCTTTTCAGTGGTCCCCATTTTGAAAAAAATATTTGTCATGCGATCTGCAACTAGAACGCCTGCAAATATTGGTCCCCTTAGGAGAATGAGGGCCCTGCATCATCATCACAGGTTCAGTCAGATTATTATGGACAGTGCTTTCCACACTGGCGCTTTACAAGAGTTGTCATAGCTTCAGGATATTCATGCATAGAACTTTGTGCTTGTACAGGACAAGATGATTGAACGAAGGGTAGGTAGTCACAGGTAATGATGGGTCAGTAAGAAATTGATTACTTTTACCAGAACTTCTGAGCAGCCAATACTCCAAATATGTGCATAATCCTCTTGATGGCTTTGACTCATTTGAGCTGCACTGTACCATGTTGCATGTATGCCCAGCAAAAAAGGATATCTTCGTGCTTACTCAGTGTTGTCAATCTTGTATGAAAGTAACAATGCTTACTCTGGTTATAATTGGTAACAATTTATTTTGATCATTTAACATTCAGTTGGGGAGATTATTTCATTAGCGAAACAGATTTCAATTAAAAGGCCAGTTAATATTTGTTTCTTCAAGGTTTATATGTCATGCAAAATGTAGAAGCGAGGTCAGTTTACGTAAGGAAGAAGACACAAACCAGGCTGGCTACCAGAAGGTTCTTCCATTACATTAGACTTACACCTAGTAATTACGAGCTATACTATTAAGTATAAAATTCTAAGTACGATGTAGGTGAAATTCCAAAGTGACTGAATTTTAAGTCCTATGGTCATTTTCTATTAATCCTTCTTTTAAAATTCTCATCACATAAGACGGGATGCTGTGAGCGGCAAAGCAAAGTGACTACATGATTGTCTCGGTATTAAAAAGTATAGCATGCTAGACCTACAAAACAGGCATACTTAACTTTTTCAGTCTCGCGTTGCAAAGAATTTAAACATAGAATTTGCGAGTGGGACATATCCCAAAATTCTTACCACCTCCCCTATAATGCACATGATACAAATTTCTGTATTTTTGCTATTCAAAAGCCATATGCCAAATGTGTCAAAAATAAAGATTCTGCCCACTTAATCCCCATTTGATCTGGACGTATAATTCTCTGCAGCCATTAGGCACCTTAATAGAAATTAATTCATCATCGCAATCAGGTTTGTTCACGGTTTCTACCGTCTTGTGACATGTTCCAACTTTTAATTAAGCAGGTAACAGTTGATGATCTAAGACATTTTTGACACATGTGAAGAACAGCAACAATTTAGTTTCCTAATTTTTATATCAGGCCATAAATCACACATACCATTACCTCATTTCATCATATATCAGGCCATAAATCACACATAACATTACCTCATTTCATCATGCTACAAACTAGTGTTTCCACAGGTTAGCTTATTATTAACATTATATAACGATTAACATGAATTTTGCTGTTCCTCATTACTAAGAAGGTGAAAGGTCTTGTTCTAGAAAAATAAATTTGCTCTTGCTACCATGCTTCTTTATGAGCGTCTCATTTTTAAATGGCTTTGATGTGTAATTAACCAATAATGAGTAAACCCCTGTGGTATATATGTCATGATATTTGGTTTCAAATAGTCATAGTGTAACAAAATGCATTTCGAAATGAATATTCAAGATATGTCAATACTTGCAGGGAATTTCCGTGCATTCAATTTTATCAAAAACTGCTATTGTATCAAATATTTCTTTGGTACAATGGAAGAATTATCGTGAGGCAGTAAGCAAAATGTGCATTTCTAACAACATCATCTTTCATTGACGCCATCCATTGTACCTAGAGGTAAGTCTCTTATCGAAGCTGGGACAAAGACGTTGGTATACTGAAGGCTGAGTGTGGATGTTTAAGTTATTTGTGAATCTCTGCCTTTTGTTGGGTGTAGCTTTGATGGTGTTGTTGGGTTGGAATTTATGAATATGGAGAATGTTTTTTTCTGAACTACTTGACCGCTACTTCATTATTGGGTTGGAATTTATGAATGTGGAGAATGTTTTTTTGAACTACTTGACAACTACTTCAGTGGCCATGTTGAAGTGTGGGTTGCAGTCTCCGACTCACAGTCACAATGGAGGTACAGTGCTGTGGTAACATCAAGGGTTCATAAATGTCACAAAAACAATGTTGGTATACTTTCTACTTTTTTCTTTTGCTATCATCTCAGCTGACTAACAAGTCAGAAGCACCAAAAAGTGGCAAGGCTACTATGTCTCTCTTTTCTCTTTGACACAAGTGATAAAGGCTGGAGGTTCAGGTGGGCCTACAAGTTTTGCAAAAAAACTAAACTTTGTAGTGAATGAAGAATGTTTCAACGATTAAGAGCCCTGGTTTAAAACCAAGAATTGCCTTTTATGGATAACTGCCTGTCAAGTCTGGAGTGACATTTGTTTCCTGACATTGGTATTGAAAGCTTAATGTTGATGTTTTGGTAATTCCTAAATTTCTGCCTTTTGCTGCATCTAGCTGCCATTCTTGTAAGGATGGAATTTATGAACGGGGTTATGTTTCTTGGAACCTTCTGTATGTGGGCTGAGACGTATTGTTTGTGATACGCAACTCATTATAATGTTATTTAGAACAGGATATGAAATTCTAAATTCCCTTTTCTCTGATAGCTTTATGTCTTTTATCATCCTTTAAGATTGACTATAAGCCGTATTTGTCCGTGAAAGAACTAAATTGTTTAACAACAACCTTTTGATCTTCACATTGCTTCCATTTCAGTCAGTCAATGAACTATGTTGAAGCAATGCAACCCTTTTTCTACAAGAACCGAGGAAATCCATATGTTCCAACAAGTTTTACAAACTTAACTCTTCAATGTAGGTTTAGATATCAGATAAATAAAATGACCATATTTGAACTGTTAAGGAACTTAAGTGAGCACATGTCCCAGAAAGAGCTTCTGTATATACGGCTCTGGTTTTTTTCTTTCACTTGAAGCCTCAATGGGTACTTGTGCCTTGTTTCCAAAAAATATCAATGGCAAATGTTGATAAGTGAAAACACAAGAAAAATGATATATACTTTGACCTGAATCAGAACATTAGGGTGCACGGTTGGCTGAGCGGTAAGACACTCACCTTTCTCTTCTGTGACTCGGGTTCGATTCTCGTCCTGGGAAGCATGAGGAGAAAGTTCCAACCATTTTAATTGTGCACTCTGGTTTTCTCCGAGTTCTTCGGTTTCTTCCACCACAGACAGGGTAGGAAGTATACGCCAAAATTTGTGCCGTCGAAAGTGACTCGTAAGTCATTGCTTCTTTCACAATCCATGTAAAACAATTGTGTGTCTATACTATACAACATAAAGTACATAATCTGCCCATTGTCTACTGCCATGGGTCTTTGTTCAAAGCAGATGTTTACACATTTACATTAATTACCAATTTGTACAAAGCAAAGATGCAATCAATACATGAACATAGAAAAATGGGCAATGATTGAAAGTATACCATGTAGAAGTTGGCAATGTTGACACAATATTTCAATAGATGCCAAACCCAAGAACCACTCAAGGGCACATGAATGTGATTGTAAAGGTAAAGAAACATTTTGAACATACACCATGTAGAGGGGGGCAATTTTGACACAATATTTCAATAGATGCCAAAGCCAGGAATCACTCAAGTACACATGAATGTGATTGTAAAGGTAAAAAGACCTTTTTTTTCTTGTTCAGCTTGCAATGAAAATTAATGTATTCACCTAGGGGAGATTATATTTTATTGTGAGTAACAAAATTGGAAATTATGCATCCCAATGGACTGCTATGAGCACAATACCTTCAACATTTTATACAAACATATAACCCAGTTTGTGGTGGCAACAATGACCAAGACTTGACATCTATCCGTTTTTAAAATATGGACTTTAGGCATGCAGTGCATACATACAGTGACGATTATGGAGTAATTTGCCAATAGCCAGTATCCATTACACAACCATGATGTTTGACAGGGCACCAGCAATGTGATAATGTGGAATGTATCTTAAAACATTAGGTATATGATGGCACATCTACACGCGAATATACTTCAGCAGACTTTAAATGCAAAACACTGGATGAGCTACTACTGCAGAATGCTGTCAGCATGCTTCTATGACTGGGTCATGGCTATGGCCCCATGTGCTATTTCAGTGTGAACAAGGAGGTTGTATTCCATATTCTGTAGTTTGTAACTGGAAACCCGACTGCTTTGATGGATCAGACAAGACCATTTATCATTTTTTTTCTTTGAGCAACATAATCCATCGAATCCAGTGGGCGCACACGAATATAGCCATACAGTTCATTGCATTTTGTTCCGTTCAGATCTGCACTTGTGCAGATCTGAACGGAACAAAATGCAATGAACTGTATGGCAATTTTTGTATGCCCAAAACTATTACCTGTAAATATGATCTAGCTCAGCCACATCTTGGATGTCCAGACAAAACACACCTGCCAAGATGTCTCCTATTCAAATGGCTTTAATGTTTAAATGTCGAGGTAGTTATTGCATTCCATTAGGGTAAGTTGTGATTTTACAAATGATTGTCCTTCACAGATAGTTGAAGTTAAATCCCATATGTATGTCCCAATTATTCCAAATGCTCGTGGGCCGATCTCTGTATCCATCCCTCTGACGTTTGTGATTATCAAAAGTACTGTACAGATGGGGCAGGTGAGGATGAAGCTATTTGATTTGTGCAAAAATATCCTGATCTGTGAGCACGCACGGGAAGCGCCCTCGTTTGTAAAAGTACGATTGACACAGGTGCCCTTTGTATCTTAAAATCTTACAGCATAGCCTTTTTAAACAAGAGACTTAACTCCATAGCTGCTTTTTAAGGGGTCCACCCCAAATGGGCCCTTAAAAACCAGCGGAACCTCGTTAATCCGAACACCTTTTTACCCCAGTGAACTGTTCAGATTAATGAAGCATCTGGTTTACTGAATCACTATTACTTGAAATGTGCAATTACGCTCCAGGAGAAGTGTTCAGATTAATGAGACATACAGATTAATGAGGTCCGTATCAATGAGGTTCCACTGTGTAAATTGCAAAACTTCCTGTCAGACTCCCTGAGCCAATTGCATGCACGCAGATATCAATGTCGGGGGTTTCTGCAATTGCCTGAGGAGATTTATGAACCCTGGGAAAATGTTTACATAAAGAATGCAAATCAACCGTAGCAACCAGTTTTATTTTGTTTCTTATTGTTGAATTTTTACTTTACGCTTTGGGCCTGCTGCTGCGTATTATCTTCATTCTATCTATCTATCTATCTATCTATCTATCTATCTATCTATCTATCTATCTATCTATCTATCTATCTATCTGTCTCTCTGTCTGCCTGCCTGGCCGTCTGTCTGTCCGTCCGTCCGTCCGTCTGTCTACCTATCTATCGATCTACAATAGGTGTAAAAAGTCATTATATACATAATCATAATATATAGATATAAAGACAATTTAAAAGTAGTTATATGTATCACACACAAAACACTCGTCCGCTTCTCTCTTCATTGAACTTTTATATATTTGGTAACAATTTGAACATTCAGGCATTTTCTGCACATATTGCAGTGCAGTAAGTGTTCCAAGTGTAGTGAAACTGATGTTTTTTTTATAATTGTCTGGTGAATATAGTTTGTTATGGTCAAGGTCATGTCAGGTTGGCTCAAAGTGTTAAATGTACTCTCTCTCTCTCTCTCTCTCTCTCTCTCTCTCTCTCTCTCTCTCTCTCTCTCTCTCTCTCTCTCTCTCTCTCTCTCTCTCTCTCTCTCTCTTTCTCTCTCTCTCTCTTATAAATAATTAGCATCTAAATCAGCTGACTGACAAGTTGAACTACGTCTGATTATAAATGAAAAATTGTTAAACTGTTGCATGAAAACAGTTATACTTACAGGTACCTTTAAGAATTTCAACATGATCCTCCCCCCTCTCTCTCTCTCTCACTCTATCTTTATTTTCATAAAACTTAATTCTTTCTCTGATAAAGGTAGTAGAATTTTACAATAATTGTTGACTGTTTTACATTTTGACCTTTTGAACTTTATAGAACCACGAGTTAGATGTACATTATGCTTGGCTGACTTACAGATGACTTACAATGGCATACTATATTTTTGGAATTCTAAATTATTACCCTAATAATTGACTTATTAGATGACTTGTGGGATTCTATGCTTTCTTGAATATTTAAATTCCTTTCAAAAATACTTCTGGAAACCAACTTGAAATGTGACTGCTATCCTTACAAATTTTGGCTATCGTAATGCATTTTTTGACTACGTTTTAATGGTTTGAGGCCTAATGTCACTTGCTTCTGGCTGATGTTTAACATTTGAACCAAGGTACCTACTAAATTTGCAAATTCAAACACTTTTCTTTTTGAAAAACTCTTAGTTTATCTCCTTTAAAACAACATCATGTCTTTAACTACATCCCTAAAACACATCGAATTATATAATCATGTTGTTTGGATTCTTGTTGATGGTCATTTTAGGCCTAGGGGGCTTTTCTGATGGATTGATGTTGGTGTTAGTGTCACTTTGTGGATATATGGATGATGATCATTGTTGAGATGGTGGTTGCAAGTAGTACGTTTTTAAATACAGAATTTTATTGACATTTTCAACAAATTAAGAACCTCCGCTTACAAATTCTTTGATGTGCTGCAAATTTAGGTCCCTTTTCATAAATTGTATGGTCCTGTAAGCGCATGAATGATGCACCTGTTCAAGCCAATTTACTGAAATAGGCCTATGCTGTCATGTTAAAACTAGATATTGCTTTTTCGACCCTATGGACCTTTACACTTACGTTTTGGTCTCTTTTGGGTAAATACGAACTATAAATTTATGTGTTTCAGCTATACATACCAAGGAACGTTGCCTTTGGTCGGAATTGACTTGGATTTGTTTCATTAGAACTACGGTATGGATATGGTAATGCCACTGTCTAATGACGCATGCGCGGACAAAATATAAAATTACGTGAATATGTGTATGTGTGTTTGTGTGTGTGTGTCTGTGTGTCTGTCTGTCTGTTGTTGTATATTCGTCTCTATGTGCAATCTTTCTTGCTTACCCTTATATATATGTATATACATATATATATATATGTATATATATATATATATATATATATATATATATATATATATATATATATATATATATATATATATATCTTTATTCGTTCGTAACAAGTACACATGGTATCGATGGGGGAAAAATGCACAAAAAACGTTCAGTGCAAACAGTTCATTCCAACAGCATAATTGGCAGGTGGAAAAAGCTCCGAATTAATCTCTTCTAATGATTAGGAACTGTGAATGGAACCACAATAACAATTTTTGTCATAACAATTTGCTTCCAAATGGGTTAAAATGTGATAGACTAGCAGGGCCTTTAGAATACACGAATTGTGCGTCCAAGTCAATTCGAAGTTTTGCAGCTTTCGTCAAGGTTTCCATCTGTGCTCTCTGTGTTGTGGTCTGTGTAGTGAAGTCTTATGATTTGTGCGTATTTGTCAGAAATGCAAAAAGTAATACATGCAGAGTAACCAGGAAATTGCTAAGCACAGCTGTAGTCGTTTTTGGATGACCGTTAAAAATATAATGGTTAAAAGTTTCAAATTCCTCATGAAGATACATTTCATTCAAATGCCAGCAAGCCTAGTCTAAGGCATAAAGTAGTCTTAGTCAACAGCTTTCCCAGGGGCACTTTGCACGAAATGCGCGCAAAGTGTTCCAAGGAAAGCTGTTGACTCAGCCTTAAATCAGCGCTTTAAGGGTTAACACGCCAATATTGACCTGACGGGAGCTGACACACAAATGGGCTTGCGTGCCCTGTTAGTCTCAATAAATATAACAGTCTATGTATTTTTGGAACAATATACATTATTTTATGTACATATATATGCCTATATCCCAAATTCCAGGCAACGTGCTCTAAGCGACCAGAGTGAATTCAAGAAGCTGCTGACTAGAGACATGATAACGTTTCTTCACTGAAGTTTCATTTTTTTTTTTCATTATGGAAAAAAAAACATGCAGGGAACTAATTGAAGCAGACAACATTTGAAATATCCAGTCACTGTCGACTGCATTGTTTCGACTAGGAAAACGCCAGTTCCGCCGTTTTTGCGAGTTCACATGAATAAATATACGTGAATAGTCTAGTTTTCAACAGATTTGGTGAAGACGGGGGTGGGGATGGGGGGCTGAGGGAAACGCGCAGGAAAACTCAGGGAAGTTTCTGAATACCCAATCAGCATACACGATCTTTAAAACTACTATCTGTGTCACCAAACACTGAGGTGTTTTTTCATAAAACCCTGGTTTTTGTTTCGAATCTTTAGTTTTGTGAGAAACCCAAGATTCATGGGCTTTGTCCGTAAAAAAACTTCAACGGCCTGGATCTGCACACGGAATGAAATACTTTACAGTTGCATCATTCTATCTAGCACCGACTGTTCACATTTATTCAGCTTCAAGAAGAAAAGGGTTATTCCTGAAAAATGTCTCTTGTTTACATATATGGGCCATATTTCAAGCGGCAATATTTCAAAAAGCATTTCAGCTATACGTTTTTGAAATTTTCACTAATGTTAAAACTTCGGTACAGTCAGAATTAGTCCTTTTGTCAATTTCATTTGACGACCACTTACTAAAATCTAACATTCATTTCTAGCATTTAATGATATAGAAAGTAAGCAATTTTTGCAAGTTTTGGTTAGTGGCTGGCAGATTAAGTTGACAGGTTCAAGTGAAGAAATTTGCGAAGTAATAAAAAATGTTAGGAATTTTTGTTAGTTTTGGTGAGTGGTTGGCAGTTTAAGTGGAAGAGGTTGGGTAAAATTGTTGTTCGGAAATATTATTAGCTTTTGGTACGTGTCACACAGTTATAGTGAAAGAGAGTATGTCAAGGAATTGAGGAAAGTAAATGTTTGGAAATATTATCAAATTTTGTACATCTCTGGCTGTTTTAGTGATTTACTGAAAACACGTGGGCCGACAGAGAATGTCAATGTTAGGAACCCATGTTAGTTTTGTTTCGTATGGCACAGTTGAAGAGGAAAGAAAGTACCTATTAGGAAATATTATTAAATTTAGTACAAGTTTGGCTGTTTAAGTAAAAACACAGCTAACGTAAATGTTAGGAAACAATGTTAGCTTTGATCTATACCGCACAGTTAAAGTCAAGCAACTACCGCATTGAGGAAAGTTACTGTTAATGTTCGGAAATATTGTTAACTTGGGAACGTGTCTGACAATTTAAGTGATTAAATAAAAACACCGAGAAGGTAAATGTTAGGAAACATTGTAAGTTTGGATTCATGTCACACAGTTAATGTGAAACAGTTATGGCATTAGGAAAGGTAAAGTCTGAACGTAGGAAATTCACTTCAGTTTGATAGCTATCAAAAGGGAAATAAAACAGGGAATGCGTTTGCCTGCATGTTTTTGGGGGTTGCCGTCAAGGTAAAAAAAAAAGGAAAATATCACTCATGCAGGATCAACGCCCGTAGAGATGCCAACTGCCCCTCATCATCAGGCACGGTGTTTGATTTAAACATATTTTATTTCAAAAGAAAACAATTGGCCGACAGGCATGTTGCCTATATTGGGGCCTCATGTACAGGCACGGTGTTTCTCCCGCATTGGGACTGAGTATTTTCCTTTACTAGTCGGAGAGTCATGAGGCTGAACCTGGATCCAGCAGATAAAGTTTTTATTTTAGCAGATTCTGGTAGCCCAGGTAGGCCCATTTGAGAATCCAGTTGATGACCGTGCGTTACTGTTGAGCAATTCAAGGGATATGCAAATTAAGGCGGCCATTGCTGACCTTCAGTTTTTTTGCAATATCTCAAGGAGTAAACATGCTAAAAAGATAAAATTTGTGTGCATACAAATATTTTTTCATGAATCAGATGAGACCACTCTTGAAGATCTGTAGTGATTACGCAATACAGAATTCAATATGGCCGCCGGCATGTTATGCAAACTCATCAAAATAAGGTTTTTACTACATGTGCCTTCAAATTACAGGTTTGCTGTGAAGGAATGTTATCTTTCTAGTCATTGTAGACTACTGATGTGCCTTTTTTAAGAAATTAATTCCTTTTTGACCTGAAAGCGCACCACCTCGGGGGCTGATTCGCTTGTCAGGCTTAACTGCATTTGATGTTGGGGGTGGGGATGGGGGTCATCATTTATTGACGTCAATTTGATCAAAACATGACGAACGATATGAAAGTGAGAAAATAAACAGAAAACGAAGCGAGTTCTAGGTTGCAATATACACAGAATGCAGAGGTTGCCACATTATCATCACTACATAGTCCTAATGTTACTGGCCCGTTTATAGAATCAGTTCGACTGAGCTGTTATATTATCAACGTTATTATACATAATGTAAGCCAACTATATCTTTGAACCGGAACAGGGTCTGTTTTCCTGCACTTTTTAGACAACAATTTGAATGAATGTTGCAAACAGGTTTTAAGACAATCAATAAACCCTAGTCAACAGTTTTCCTTGATGCACTCTGAGCATTTAACATCCTAAATGTGATCAGGAGAGCTGTTGATTAACATAAAATGGGGATTTAAGGGTTAAAAAACAATGGACACTTCATAAACACACTTTCATAAGTATTTCCAACTTTTTGCTTCATTCTCGTTATTGAAAATGGTTGTGGACTTACGCATTCTATGCATTCCACACGCCTGTACACAAACTAAGATTTCAAAGAGGGGTGTAGGTGTGTTTTCCCCTGGTCATACATGCATAGTGTAAAAATGTTAACTAACTAGGTGTAAAGCTGTATTTGTAATTCAGTAGCAAAACTGTAAATCATATCTTTCTCACTGCTACAAGCGTCTATAGTAGTGCAAATGATTTATATCCATGACATAATTTGATATGTAAATTCTACGTGGAAAGACCTATCATTCAAGTACAAGCTAGATAATATTGTAAATTCAGTTTCATGGTCTCAGTCTTCAGCTTTTCTCGGGGCACTTTGTGCGCAGTGTGCTAGGGCACGCTGTTGACTCAGTCCAAGTATAGAGAGATTCGCCTTTTTGTTCTTGTGGGTAAACTGTATGTAAGGCCTTTTTTCTTTCTAGTGAAGTGTAAGATATTTAAATTTAAGTCTGCTAAGACCCCCTCCTACACTCTCCACTTTTAGCGCCCAGATACTTTTATTCTTATCGTAATTGCGTATGCCTACAGAGACTTTCTTCGTCGATAACTATTTAGGTCTACATGGCCAGCTGCAAATTTATGCGTTTGAAGTTGTGGGATGAATTATTCTCTGCCATCCTTATAAATCCACATTAATATTTCATAATTTGAATAAAAGATAGCACACAGCTTGCTCTTCTTAGATGGTGACGTTACAAAATAAGGGTATGATAAGGATGCTAGACCGGTTTTTGGGTGGTGTTTGGGGGGTGTTGAACCCCAAATATTGATAGACAACCAACCTGAAAATGAATTCAAAAGATAAAGCACACACATACACACACACACATACACACACACACACACACACACACACACACACATACATACATACATACATATAAATATATATATATATATATATATATATATATATATATATATATATATATATATATATATATATATATATATATATTGCAGGAAATTACACTATCCTCACACCATGTAAAAAATCATGACTGAAACTGTGTCATTGTCAATTTTTCTAAATATCACATGAATGAAAAATTTCAATCAATGAAAAGCCAAAAGTCAATTTCATTTTGGTCCAAACATTATAAAATATTGAAACAACAGGTATGAAGATTTTTAACCACACATGGTTAATTTATAAATTGGAACTATATGGCAGAGAATCATAGACCTTTATTATGTCTCCGTGCCAACATTCTTTCTTTCTTTCTTTCTTTCTTTTTTCTTTCATTCTTTCTCTTTCTTTTTTTCTTTCTTTCTTTCTTTATGACCAAATTTGTTCGGAGTTTTTCTGGGACACTGTTATTCCAAAAAACCTTCAAACTTGATATGGTGTCTGACCTACTTGCGAAATTGTGCATCTGGTTTGGAATAGCAATGATGTTGAAAATTATGCAAATTAAGGGCTTTTAATTTTTTTAATTTTTGTAATATACATATAGAGGTTTCTGACACTTGCTAATATAATGGAAAAATAGATGAAAAGTGTAGAATTTCAAATTATGGTAATTAGGGGGATTGAAAAGTTGAATATATCCCAAACTATTATACACGGAGATGGCATTGCAACTTCAATATGTAGGTTTGTGGTAAAGCCTCATCCTATGAACCATGAACCAAAGCAATAGGATTTTAATTTATGCAAATTAAGCTAGTACACAAATTAAAATCTAGAATACCTTTAAAACTTCTGTACATGGTGGTGTCGTTCAAATCTTACTTTAAATATTTGTGACATGGCCCTTTTAATGAACCGAGAACCACAGTTGCAGCATTTTAATTCATATAAACTAGGCTAACACATGAAATTTAGATTGTTTGAACACTGGCAAAGTATAGCACTTCAAACTGTTCTCATTTTGAAAGCACCCAGACAGATTTGCTGTGAAGCAAATCTTCGTTTCTAGTTTCATTTTTGCTCGTTCAATATCTGCCCTGTCCAGTAAGAATTACATGTTACATTGAGGATATAATCAAAATAAAGAATTGCACACTAAATGGTCAAACTGTAACTACTATCATATAGCTGATACATTAGCTACTATAAAATATTACTGTAACTACTATCATATAGCTGATACATTAGCTTCTATAAAATATTACTGTAACTACTAGCATGTAGCTGATACATTAGCTTCTATAAAATATTACTGTAACTACTATCATATAGCTGATACATTAGCTTCTATAAAATATCATTGAAACAAACATTCACTGTGCTGTTTGACTGTGTGTGCAAGATTATTTGACCTTATATTTTTATTTTTTGTACCACCCTAAAAAATAGGTATTTTCAATCAAATTTGGCAGATGCGGGTTAATTAATTTGTTGCCCCCCCCCCCCCCCCGTCCTTGTGAATCGTAAAAAAGCTGCCATAGTATTTGTTTTGCTTTGAGATAATGTAGCCACTTATTTTAAATACAAACCTTGCGTGATTTGTGATTTGTACAAACAAACTAACAATTTGACTAAAAACATGCCCAAGGCCCATCTTCTGAAGCTTGTTCAGCAGAACAAACTGACTAAAAAAAAAAAAAAAGCTATATTACTGATAGTCTTCCCCAGCACCATGGACCAAAATAATATGATTGCCCCCATATTATTTGGACTTAAATCCAATTGCACTTCAGGGCCGTACAAGCTGTACAGAGTTCCGAAAAAAAAAAGAAAAAAGAAAGAAAACAAAAGTAGAGATCTGCTTAAAAAAAGTAACTCCTATGTACTACACTTGTGCTCCATACCTGCATGGAGCTAACTCTATACTATCACTTTACAATGCTACAGTGATAAATAATAAATGATTATATGTAAATACTTTAGAGCTGTTTGCCTGATTTCTTTCAGCAAAGTTCAGCCAATCTTACCAAGAGTGTTAGCATTTTCTTTGCCTGGGAATGGTACTTTGGTAATGAGTACATGTGCTGGTTACTGGCTCACTGCACAATACATATGTACATAAAAAGGGATGTTTATTGTGATTTTTGCCTGTATGGTATCCAATGCTCAAATCAACAATTTGGGTCCCAGAGTGCACCAGAAGCCATCATTTTAAGACTGTTTTTTAAAAAGTTTCTTACTCAAAGAGGGGGTTCCGCCCCCCTTCCCACTCCCCACCCCCCGCTCAGTCGCTCCGCTCCCTCGCAGTTCCACTTTCCCCTTTCAGCACCCCCCAAAGCAAATTCTGCCTACGCCCCTGAACTTATTTGGGCCAACATTAAGGGCCATGTTGTCAAACACAACGCAAGGTTCACAATGACTGGTGTCAAAGAACTGTTTGGAGAGGGTCACAACAAAGTTCAAAAGTCAAAGGCTAGGTGTGATGTAGTACGGCATGTCCTGAAGGAAGAGGGGAAATACTGGCCAGTGGATGGTCTAGCCAATCAGCCTGCAGTTGAACCATTGATAATAAATATTGGTATGGAGTACTTTGTTCAGGCATGCCACATATGTGGCCGTACTGAAACTGAGTGACAGACTTACCGATAGGCCCCTCAAGGCCATCAGCGTCTCGCCTGTCGATGCATTGCTTTAAGTTTCTGTTTTGTCATGTTAACTGGCAACAAACGGTACATTTTCTTTTTTGAAAATGGATGCGCAGGAGTTACAGACATTTAATACGACTAACCAACAATTTTCCAGAACCTTGACGACACGCTTACACAAGCGCACGTCGTCGTGAACCCAATGTTTACAAAACTGACAGTGCCCCCCGATGCGCCCAGCTGTAGCGTTAGTCCGCATTCGCATAAATCGAGCAAAAATGGCAGTGTCGACCCTGCCGCTGCCGGTTAAATGACATTTTTTGGCCGTATGATAGGGTATTTACGATGACAAGACAATGCAGGTAAAAAGGAAGAAGGGTATATGACTTAAAGTGCTAAGTGCACACATTTTTAATGGGTCTGTTGCGTCTGTGCCACAATATCGCCAATTTGTAATTCGTTTCCGTGATTCGTGGTTGATGGGCTATAGTAAGAATAATAGGCCTGCCTATGATTCTTTAGTTAGGAACTCTTGACGAAGTTTGGCATGAATGCGCAGAACGACCAGGTGATCTGTTCTGACTTTACAACAGCATTAACGTTGAGACCACATGACTAAGCATCTCAGAAGACCAGTGAATCCCACGCTTGACCAGACTTATGGCATTCAGTCCTCCCAGGAAAAAATATGTAGGCTATGTGTGACGTCATGCACTGTTGCGGTCATCCTGTTGTCAATTTGGGACTGTGAATTCATAAACATAACTCTACATATACTCAAAGGTATTTAGTCTAAATATTGAGTTGCTTCATGGCGTCCTCTCTGGAAAAAAGTTGCTTAGAAGATCAAATGCACAGAGACGACTCTATCTAATGATACTTTGACGCGTCTTTTGCCCTTCACTACTACCATATGGGTGACGGATTCCCCGACTATCTCATATCTGGATAGACCTGGCAGACTGGTAACTGGTGACTGGAGGCATTAATTTAGGTAAGGCACAAAATACGCAACAAATGCTACATACTTTGCCTTGTTTATTTAGGATACCCACACACCTGTAAATTTTTCTATTGTGTGGAAGCCCATTTCCAGTCCCAGAGACGTGTTTGCTACGCCCAGTTTCGAGCCAGGTTTCAACAATGTGAGTGTGTGAATTATTATCATTTATCACACTTTTTGATAACTTTTTACAAATAGACATAATTTATTTATTGACATTACTTCCATGATGCTAAGTTTGAGACTTTGGTGTGAATAGAACTGTAGAAATTCCCCGGGGTGCATAAAAAGGCACCACCGATATGCGCATGCGCAGTAGGGAATGACGAAGAAGATTAAATTCATAGGCTGGATACTGTTAAACACTCCGTAATGTCATGTATTCACATAAGCATGTGCTTTCATGGTCAGAACTCGCTGACGCTACCTACTAAAAATATGCTAAATTCAGGTATAAACAGATTTTCATTGCGAATTCAAAGGTCAAAACTGTTTAGCCTTTCTCACATACATCACCTGTGCTCCAAGTCAGAAAAATGCACCTCCACCTCGGAGAAATTTGGGATGCGCGGTTTGAAATCGCTTTTCGATGGTCAGTTCTGGGGTCAAAGGTCGCTAGAGCACATGTAACAGATGCATAAATTGACACTTCAGTCGTCAAATCAGAATATTACATTTAGCCAATTGTTATGACTGTTTCCAAGACTTCTATTACTGAACACTACGACTGGTCACTTTTCTTCCAAGACATACTGATATAAAACTTCTCACACACGAATTGTACTTTTAATAAGCTTGTGACACAACATAGAAATTTGTTTGCTTAATATCGTAACTAGCAATGATTATTATGACTGTTGTTTCCTAGCCTTTCATTACTAAACACTGCCACTGGTCACTTTTCTTCCAAGACATACAACATTAAAACTTATCACACACGAATTGAACTTTTAATCAGCTTGTGACACAACATAGAATTTTGTTTGCTTCATATCCTAACTAACAATGATTATTTCTTGTTCGCAGAGATTTGGGGTGTATCCATTACATTATAGTTTATTGTTTACTATATTACGTCTGTTCTTCTACTTATTCACTGTCAGATTTGAGTTATTCAATTTCCCTTATTTTTCAAGTTTAAACAAGGACAATTTACCACCGCTTAACACTGGGGGGATAGAATTGCTGACCTGGGTAAATTTTGATCTGTAAAACTGGAAGAAGGAAAAGATTTCTGGGGACCCGAACACACTTAAGGATAATATAGTATAAAACAGATCACTATACGGCCACAGTAACAACATTATGTATCAACTATTCAACAAGAAATGCCTTAAGGGTGTGGTACACTTTTACAGAACTTTACACACAAAATACGCATTTTCTTTAAACTTGTCCTTACTTGTACATATTTAAGACATCTGGATTTACCTATTGCAAATAATAAAATCTCTGTAATGTTAATAGATTGAATTTTAAGTGTTTTATCAAAAACCTTTAATTTTACTCCTTTTGGCGGAAAATCAAACGAAAGTATCGACGGGGGGATCGAGTTCAGTGCAAGTTTCGGTATTTTATTATGGCCATATTTTTCTCCTAAAAACAAATGTTGGGAACCATCATAATTTTTTTAAATGTGGCAGCCAGGTGGCGCTGAATAATTTTAGCAAAATACCCGTATTTAGTCAGGTTCAATGTGTTTACCTAATTGTGAGTACAAATGGAAAACTGGAATATGACTTAGACACAACTAACTGACTATTATGATTTTTTTCGTACAATGTTACGTTCATAAAGATGCGTGTTTCTTAAGATATATTGATAAGTTTATATTCTGTGACCTTGAGACAGTAGGTCCTGGTCATGCAATATCAAACTTCCACATCATAGATATTGATGGTACATTTAGTATGATTAGCCGTATTCTTTCTCATAATAATGCATCTAGTTTAATTTTTAAGTGTTTAATGACCTTGAAAGATGGATCAAGGTCATGCATTTTTTTTTTAATTGGGCCTTTGGCCAAGCTATATATTTCGTGCATTTTTGTAGTCCCGCACCAATTCTTCATCACAATGACGCACTGAATGTGTTTTTATACATATGATGCTATTTCAAATTAGCACCATCCACACGCCATAGACATGTCTAGACAATGTCTTTGTGATGATATATATGAATATACAATTATCTTTATTCAAAAAATCTATAAGAGGGCAAATGCGTCCGTGAACAAATGCCCAAGGGTTAGCCAAATGCATAGGGTCCTATATTTACTTTTAGTGGCTTGATGTGCGTGCCAGTAGTTGACCTGTATTCTTATTTGGTAGGCTATCAAAACCACATACCTCTTAGAGTACTCCCTGTTAATAACTTATTTTCCATATTTTCCAAACTTTTTATTTGACTTGTATTCCTTACATTTTCAGTATCCAATGAGAGTATGCATAGTGAAATGAACAGGTAATACGTCACACAAACATTTATCTGTTTTTCCTTTACAGTTCCAACAGCTACGTCAATACACGATACATTAATCCGTACGGTATAATTACGCATTGTTTTCTGTTACCAGACTACTCTTCAAACGAACACATTGACACACGCTGGTAGAGAGTATGATACTCTCTTCACCAATGCAGTCAAAAGTAACTCTGTATTAAGTGTCGTCAAATTCAATATTTTCTTGTAGTTTCATCATGGATCAAGAAAAGTTTGATTGGAAAAGGTAGATTGATCCAATCTGGTTAGTACCCTTCGTGGCGATCATTCATTGTTCAATTAAATTCCATTATTAAATTTCTTCATGGCAACATTTCGCTCATGTTAATATTTTTAATATTCCAGTAAAAACATGACTTCTTTGGCAGAAATTGTTGGATGATGCGAGCCCATTCAAGGAGTGGACTATTTCACTCTCACTTGTTCTTAAACTTGTCGTCTCCTGACCATGTACTGTTTTCAGCAAAAGTGCCACTTGGTGTCGGAATGGAGTGGCCAGACTTTCACACAATTCTGGACAGAGACAGTTTCCTCTAATGAAAAACCAGAGTTGGTGCTCACCCTGCTGTGAATCAAATTCTTCAATTCAATCTTTTGCATGATTTGTAGCAACATGAATGAGCGCGACGAAAAATATCGAGAAGAAGCCGTATATAACGAAATGGCTAATGAGAAGCCAGAAGGCAGGCACATAGAGTCTGGTATCACAGAAATTGGGGTTCGTTGGATCCGTCTGGTAATTGCCAAAGGTTTTTAGTACAAAGTAGCAACCTGAAACATAGAAAAGTGCACAAGCAACCTGAAATATAGGAGTCATTAAAACTGTAGTGTCTTCTTACCTCTAAACCTTTTATTTACTTGTTAATTACCCTGCCAAAATATTTTACAGGATAAGGGCTAATACTATTCTGATGAGCCTGCTCTTGACACTTTGTATCCAAATGCAACAAAAAAGTTAATGTTATTTGGCTTACTAAAGGTATATGTGACCCTATATCACATTTCCCTACTTTTGTATTCTGACTGTATCAATACGACGTATGCATATTAATTTCCCGCCACAAAGCACGGGGTTAACGCCAGGTGATCACGGGGGACTTGTCCGTCACACCACTTTCACAGACGGGGCCATATGCTCTTTTTTCACAAAACTAGCGGGTTTTTTCTAGAGACATTTAAGTTCACAAATGCCAAACTAGTATTCATCTAGTAATTCCCGAGCCCTATTTAAGAACAATTTCCATCCGCCTTTAATAAGTATTCTATATTTCCAAAATATTAGTAATGTCCAGCTTGTCCCCACAGGTATGGACCCGTATCTCGCCATATCTCGCCGAGCAAAACTAAGCAATCATGTATGCAGTTGTGGCGGGGAATTAATATGCATTTCTCGTGTCGTGGGTAAACTTTGGTGTGGCTTTATATTGCGAAATTCCAATATTAGATCAGCTCACCGGTTATATGATGGCAAATGCCAAACCTGCAGGTGTGAATGTAGCCGGACCTTTTGTCTCATGTTGTCCATATGTTTTAATTTGCTAAAACCCGCCATTTGGCAAAATTAATTTTAAGCCATTCGAAACACTTCTGGACCCAGAAACCATTCTTTCTTCATATGGCCCTCCCCCACCCGCTTCCCGCGTATATACAACTGCAATAATAAAGCACAAGCCATGTTCTCCTTGTGAACCTGGTGTCCAGCCTTGGTGGCTAACTGACGCTATTATATGCTGGCATGCAACATGGCTACGGCCAAGCAGTAATATAATGGATCTATTTTCCCTGTGGAACGGGTATTGGACGCTTGTTTTTCTTGTCAATTATACACCGTGAATGAAAAATTTTAAGGTAACAGACATATACCCGCCATAAACCAGCCAAATCCACTGAGATCTAGGAAGTAATAGAGCAACTTGCACTGCGCATGCCTAGTTTGGTAGTTAAGACTATCTTCTGTTCCTTTTGATTTCACACACCACCACAAGAAAGTGTCCATCACTATACGGGCCATCCCGATGATCCCAGCCGCAAGGAGGTAAATAGGGACCCAGCTCTCTGCCGGGCATGCATGGAGATACGTTACTCCTACAAAACAATACACACGGGTCAGAGGGTTCCAGCATTGCAAATCCTCCGACTTCACAAAGGTTGTGTGGCCAGTTGTGGATGTTGAATCTTAACATAACATTGCACATGGACCAAAGAAACACGCGCAGACATAGCCTACTGCATTAAAAGCACTGTTACAGTGCCAAGTTTTGAACTGACTATATACTATGGGACTATAGGCCTGCTGGTACTTGAAGGAAAGTCCTCTTTACAAAATATGTGACTTATTTCATGGACAAAATTGTTTAACTCTTTCGCAGCCAACTGCAACTTATTTCAAAAAAAGTATTAATAATGTATCCATTGATGATTAAGAGTTCATCTTAATTATATAAGTCCTTTGAAATAAGTTGCGGTTGGCAGCGAAAGAGTTAAAAAAATTTTCCATGGAATAAGTCCCATAAATAGCAGCCAAGCTAAGAATCGGCCGATGTTTGGATTATGCATAAAGTGCGGGAATTAGCTTGGGAAAGTTAGCTTCAGAGCACAACTAAGTTTTCATCCTTCCTGTGGGTTTATTTGTATCCATCTCCATGCCACATATCCACCGAACTTTCTGGTACATGTACCTATGCTTAAGAGATATATACAAGACATCTCCATAAATTTTCTTTAAAAATATTTGTAGTGGGCCCAAAATGACCATGTTCCTCCAGCAAACCGATAAAGTAGAGATTTATCAATTAATTAAAACTTTTAACTTCAGCACACGATATATATCACCAACAAGGACGGTTCCTTGTACCGAACAATTATCATTGTGTTATAATATAATGAATCCAAAGATTGGCAGTTTTGCATCCACCAGGACATGAACGTTACAGTAAAACATAAGATTTTCTCAATGTCACGAAACTAGTTTAGATTTCACAATACGTTATTTTAGCATAAAAGAAAATATCAACAGGCCAGCGTGCCCTGTCGGCTGATATGGCCAGATCCCTAGATCGGTTACACTGTGCTCTCACGGTCATACCGGTGTACAGCGACTGCCAATTAAGTATGTGTTCAAACACAGAATTTTTGTTTTCTCTAAAATATTTTATTCGTTCTTTGTTTCTTTGTTTCTTTCTTTGTTTCTTTGTTTCTTTCTTTATTTCTTTCTTTCTTTATTTATTTATTCACCTTCAAAAATATTAAAGGTAGAGATACCATGTCCACTTCAATTGATAGATCTGTGTTATACGTGCATCTAATGAACCAAAAACAAAAGTTGTAGAATTTATATTCAAGTCGAAAATATGAATTTGCATTAGAATGCCCATTGACTTACACAGTAACCGATAAGTACCCGAATTGAAAAAAAAATTCGTTAAAAATCAGAAATCCAAAGCAGTGCCACCTAGTGAACAACTTTTTGCCCTTCCACAAGGTAAATGTTCACCAAGTTTCTGTTCAATCTGAGTAACGGTTCCGAAGAAGTCAAAAACAGCCAAAACACACACGAAAAACAAAAACACATAATAAAATTGCACCGCCGCCTGGTGAGCAAATAAGGAACTAGGAGTCTGTAGGCGTGTCCCGGTGTGATATCAAATAAATCAGGTGTGCAGTTTCAGAGAAGATTTTTTTTTTTAATTTATCCAAAAAAAACCAAACAATTGTGAAAAAAATCCAAAATCAATAGAGTATAACCATTCAGAAACATCTGGCAGAGACTGATATAAGGTACATTGCCGCCAGGTTTGATGTGAATCTGGTTGACGGTTGTGGAGAGGAAGTCAATTGATGACAACGGACAACGTACCATGATATAAGCTCAGCTACTTACAAGTCAGCTGAGATAAAACAGAGAAAGGCTTTTTTTGCAATATAATCCCTTCAAATTAGCTAGATAATAAAGATCAGGGAGACCGACAACAGATTTTTAACACTGCATATATTTTCTTTCATAAATATGACAAATCGTTTTAATAAATTTTGAATTACTTTTGGATATAAATGTAACATCAGCAAAAGAATTGAAGTATTTAGGATTAAACTAAACACGATATAGACACACATCATATAAGTCAGGAATATTAAACTCCCCCAAGAAGTATACGTAATTACAAAGTAAGCAAAGAAACCCATAAAAAGTGAGACGCTTCATATTTAATAGTGAATTTCTTTATGGTTTATGAAAGTCAGTTTAACTTAAGAAAATTGAAGCCAAATGATCTGCCCTACATTAAAAATGTATTTCGTGAAATATTTATAAAACCAGCATGAAGTTTTAGTTAGTACAGACGTGTTCTATGAAACGGACGAGTTTTAATAAGACATAACCCGTGAACACCAGAGGATAGTCAAAGAACGTGCTCGCCATACTTCTCAAACTGCAAATATCAGGGATGTGCCACTATAGAATTTATCATCTGATACCAATATGGAGCTTAAGACTTAGATACAATGCTGAAATCAAAATTAAATACATACTTCAGGCAAGTGCACAACATATTACCAACTCTATACGAGGAGAGAGGCAAGAAAATTACCCTATCCCGTAGTCCAAACTCTCAACACTCCATAAGCTAACCTGTCACTGTCTAACTTATGTATATATGGAAGTACCATTGTCACGTTCTTCTGTAGAATTGTGACATGGGCTGTATTAGCCCAAATAAATTAAAGGGTCTTCAGCGGGTAACTACTCAGAACATGTTTCGGAGCCCACATCCGTACATGTCTCTCTGAATAGCAGCCCCTTGTGTTAGCTAAATATTCAGCAAAGACAATCCACATAATAATGGAAAAATATATGAATGTGTCAATGCATTAGCTAAATAACTGGAGCTTTGCTTATAAATGTAGAGATTCGATATGAATACAGAACACCTGTCAAACCAAACATAATTACTGTTTAGTACAAGTTCAGGTATGAACAATTTGGCCTACCCCTGAACCAACATGTACCCTTTCTAGCTAGCTAGCTTACCTTAGTTTAACCAGCTGCTTGTGTATAACGGAAGTAGAAACAAACTGGGGCATTATATTCTGCCCCGGTGATTATATAAAAAACAGTTACAGCTAGACCACCTATACAACCATAGGGGAAATCAATGCACATCCTGCACCAGAAATGTAAAACAAACCCCATGATGACACCTACTCCTCACTTTGAACGTAACCAAACAATAAAGCTATATTTAAATGCCAAACCTCAGTTAATTTGTCAAAATAATGGGCCAAGTTTGTAACATTGAGTAAATACGGTCAAATTTGACTTATTTCTGACATTGAGTAAATGTGTCCTTGGATATGTCATGGAAGAATGACAGTTATAAGCATTTAACTCAAGAGCATGTTATCAAAATATAGTCTTTCTTTACCACGTTTAGTACAATTAGGCAAACTTGTATCTTAACAGAGCTTTCAAAATTCCAAATTCTCCTCAAACAGGTCTGCATAACTAAGGTCATCAATATCGGTGTCGGGTGACTTTTCAATCGGTATCCGTTTCAATTTGTTGAAAAGGTTTGATATGCCCGATATCCGAAATGAATATCGGCCCATCAGTCACAAAGAAACATTATGAAATGTGACCTTTACAATTAAGGACCTTTTACAAAACGGTTTGTTCTAAGTGATTTTATGGCAATTTGTAAGCCTTTTTTCATGTTTAACATAGCCAGTCCTAATAGTGATTGAAAAGCTTCCACACTTGACTATTGTAAAATACAGCTACTATCAATTTACTACAGGCGCTGCACATACTGGTACAGAATTAAAGGGCAAATCCAATTTGACAACTTACCATGGTAGATCATAGCTCCATTTAAAGCAGCCAAGACCACAAATTTAATAACAGGGAATACTGAGAAAGGAGAAACGAGGAAATTGTTTAACAATTAAAGCGTATACGACTAGATAAATCATGACAACCATGCACAAGTCGACGACAAAAAGGTATATGAGGTACATAATTAATACATCACAGGAGCTGCACTTAATTTCCTGTAATTTAAATACCTTCATTGCAGGATTTGACAGGACGTTTCTTCACTTATGCCTTTACTTTCTATTCCGCTTAATATTTATGCAGCCAAACCTTGGCATAACGTCCCTTGCTAATCTGACATATTCAGCTTTAAGGAACATGATGTCAAATTCAATTGCTATATATAACTCAAATATAAGACAGAATCATTCAGGTATGTGACACGTGATTCAGGAAACGTAATTATGGTGTCCCTACAGCGAAGTTTCACTCTACTTCATTAAACACTTTTGTGGCAAAACATTCACTTGCCTGCCATTCTTTTATCTCATTAAGTGCATGACTTATTTATCTTTTCATCAATTTTTACAATAATCTAATTAAGATGACAATGGATAAGGTAAACTTTTATAGTTGTCAAATGTTTATGTATCATCTAACTACACGCACACACACACACACACACACATATATATATATATATATATACATATATATATAATATATAATGTATATATACGTATATAATATATATACATATATATATAATATATATATATATATATATATATATATATATATATATATATATATATATATATATATATATATATCAAACTGATTCTCCATGACACATCTAGTGATAAATTTAATATTCCTTATTTCGTCAAGAATACTTCGCTACCATCAACGCCATGGTTGTTTTACAAATTTGCGGCTGAAAATTTAGTTCTCTGCACAGAGTAAGACTGGATTACAAACATAAGAAGTGAACCTTACCGCCCCAAGTATAAATGACTGAAAAGAGCTTCGGAATAAGAAAGCCGGTATTTCCTTGTGCCTCTTTGCCTGCGTGCTTGATGCGTCCCAGGAAGGAGTTGTCCACAGTGACTGGGTGTGAAAGAAAGTGTGAATGAGGGTGATGTATTGATGGCTCCCCGTCAGATGGCGCTTGTGGCTCGCCTTGTGAACTCAATGTAGGGCATGATGCAGTTTTTGGAGCTGCTGATTCGATTTCTGCAGCAGCCTCGAGTTGATCTGCAGATGCTGCAGATTGGTCTAAACCACCTGTAGGGTCTGTTGCAGGTTTCACTGTAAGTGTCGTCGGTAGCGACGCGGGCGGCACTTTGGCCTCTACAAATGGTCCTCCCGCGTAAAGGCCGCTTAGTATGGTAGAGTACCTCGGGGGATCAACATTACCCTGATTGGATGAAGGCTTCGGAATAAACGGAGCTGATATCCCATAATATCCCATTTCTACAAAAAATCCAAACATAACGCCTTTTATGGCTTCTGAACGAAATGTTTTAGTCGCACTGCACATTTTGTATGATGCAAGGGTGTCTCAGAAATAAACACTATTGAAATCTATATGATTGTCGTCAAGTTACAGCTGCTAATGCTATTTCTCCATATTCATAGATTTGCTATGTTGTACCTTTTGTCCCTTTTGTACTTTGGAGGCTAACGGCAATATACATGTAACAGTTGGTTTAATTAAAATTTGCTAGCAAGCATTTTATGTTGCAAATCTCGCCTTTTTACATATACAGTGAAAACTCATAATAATGACACCATCTGTCCCCTAAGAAATGTGTCAGATAACTGAATATGTCAGATAAATGAATCAACTGACAAAGAAGTAAACTTTTATTCAGAAAAAAATGTGTCATTATATTGAATATGTCGGATATCTGAGTGTCGTTTTAATGAGGTTTCACTGTTTATTAAGAGATACCATCAACCAAAAGCTTTCCAGGACGAACTCTAGGCATAAGTGCACACGTGGGAGAACTCTTAGCTCAGTGTCCCTTTGGAATTATGCCATTGCTTAATATCATTTTGCACGATCGTCTGCATGCAGTTAAGTAGAATAATAGCAGGATTGCTAATGTTTGAGAAGTCACAAGTAGCTACCTGGTATTTTAGATGTATTTCCTCAAATAATTATGTAATGACTTGATATCATTAGTTTTTGACTGAAAGTTATCATAATTTAAATTAGATATTCCGTGTTCACTGTCGAGGCTCATTGCCTTTTGGTCGCAAAATATTTCCAAATGAGTAGGTCTACCTCCGTTATAAAATGAGTAGGTCTACTTCCATTATAAAAATGAGTAGGTTTACTTCCATTCTAAAAATGAGTAGGTCTACTTCCATTATAAAAATGAAGATTGTGCTGTGTGAACTGCATAGTACTTTTTCCGCGAAAATGACCATTGCTCCTACAAACCCGCAAAAAAATGGCTACCCAAAGCACTCAAGTGGGGATATTAGAACATCCTTCTAAGCTGTATGACAACGTTTTAGTCGAGTAACAGCTGGTTTCACCTGTTTCAGATGATACAAATTAACTCATTTAATGCCCAGTTTTTGACTACATCCATGTACTTGCGGAGGAAACTGTTGATCGGGATCATTCATATGACCTCTACAACTGTGGACACGCTATAAAACCTGAAAGAATTATCGTTTTCCAGGGAATGTTACTCTGGTTTTGTTATGTCAATTCAGAGCACATCGACTTCGTCGTCCCGTTCAAACCATGGTTCGTTTCGTGTTTTGGGTAATGAGAGTGTGAATGCAAGCCACGATGGCCACCAACGCCCAAAAAGCTATTGAATGTTCGAATGTGACGAATTGTTACTTCACAAAAGTCATGAGACAAAAACCTCATGCTGGCAAATCGGCACCCCCCCCCCCCCCCAAAAAAAAGAAGTTGCTGGAAGGTTAATGCTGGCATCATTTTTTTTTCTCTTTTCTCGTTTCCTCTTCTTTTTCTTTTTTTTTTTTTTTTTTTTTTTTTTTTGATAAGGTCCCAGAGAACAGTTTTCGTCTGAGCATTCTAGGTATAATGCGCCTGACGTGCACCTAACAAGATTGTTGACCTGGACTGTTTTTTTCTTTGCGGTTACAGGCGTCTCTCTCTCTCTCTCTCTCTCTCTCTCTCTCTCTCTCTCTCTCTCTCTCTCTCTCTCTCTCTCTCTCTCTCTCTCTCTCTCTCTCTCTCTCTCTCTCTCTCTCTCTCTCTCTCTCTCTCTCTCTCTCTCTCTCTCTCTCTCTCTCTCTCTCTCTCTTTCTCTGAGGTAATAGGCTTGTTAACATGAACGGAAGGTCTATTCGCCTGGGCGTTTTGTCTCAGGTTACAGGCTTCTTGATATTTAACGACACGTCTGCTGACCTGGCCTGTTTTCTCTCCGAGGTAATAGGCTTGTTAACATGAACGGAAGGTCTATTCGCCTGGGCGTTTTGTCTCAGGTTACAGGCTTCTTGATATTTAACGACACGTCTGCTGACCTGGCCTGTTTTCTCTCCGAGGTTACAGGCATGTTCGTTAATATTGAACGAAAGTTCGGTTCGGTTGACCTCAAATTTTTTGTCTGAGGTTACAGGCGTGTTGATACTGAATGACGGATTTGATGACCTGGACCTTTTTTTTTTTGTCTTTGAGGTTACAGGCGGTTAAGATTGAAAGAAGATCTGCTGATCTGGACTATTTTTTCTCTGAGGTTTCAGAAATATCACGATGCAAAGATAATGTAAATAAAAGCAGCTAAACATAAATTATGATCAAATGAAATGCAATGTTCTTCTTCTGCAGTGCCCCCAAGGTTCCATCCTTGGTCCCCTACTTTTCCTCGTTTACATTAACGACATCACTGTCAACATTACCTGTGACGTCAGTTTATTTGCGATGATACCAGTATTCTTGAAATTGTCCACGAACCAACGGCCACAGCCGAAAGCTTTAATTCTAATCTTGTACAAATTCAGCGTTGGGACAAGCTCTGGTGGATGACATTTAATGCTATTAAATCTATTTTGATGACCTTTTCAGCTAAACGACACAAGCCAGATCATCTTCACCTACTTTTTGGAAACACACCGATACCGGAGACTACCCAACATGCACATGTTGGAGTTACACTTTCAAGCAATTTGTCATTGCGCCAGCACATAACACGCATTGTTAGTAAAGCCAGCCAAAGGCTTGCTATTCTACGCAGACTCAAATACAAACTGTCCCGCCAGACTCCCATACGGTTGTATAGCACTATGATTCTTCCTATCCTCCAATATGGGTGTGTCCTATTTGACAACTGCACTGAAAACCTATCACAATCTATAGAAGCTGTGCAGTATGAGGCAGCCAGGATCTCCATTGGCGCAACTAGATACACTCCACGTGTCTTACTTCTGGAAGAGCTTGAATGGAAAACTCTGGAAAATCGAAGGAAATACTTTAAACTTTTTCCCTTCTTTAAAATGTCTAATAGGTTGACTCCACAACACCTACATGAGCTCGTTCCTCGCGATGTTGCATTCACTTCTGGGCGTCTATTGAGAAATCATACTGAATTACGCCAAATTAGGTTTACCCACTAATCGCTTGGGCGATTCAATTCTCCAGTCTACTATCAAATTAGAGAATAACCTCCCGGTTGATGCTCGTGTCATCGATTCCCTGCCGCACTTCAAACCTAAATTAAATCTCTTACTCTTAAATGTTCACAAAACGCCCTTATACTTTAAACATGAAAGTAGTTTCCTAAACATATGCCACACGCAGCTACGTCTTAACTTCTCTGTTTTAAATGCCCATCTATATCATGTCAATATCCTTCCAGCCTCAACGTGTGCAGGCTCTTATCATATAGAAGATACGAAACATTACCTTTTGTTCTGCCCCAAGTTCACTGTGCAAAGGGTCCGTCTACTGAACACTGTGTGCCACTTACTCGCTCCAGGTGTAAATCTGACTCTAACAGTTCAGTGTTGCAGTGATACTTTAATAAACATTATCTTGATAGGTAGTGAGGATTTTCTTGACACCGATAATGTATTTATCTTTGAGGCTGTTCATACATTTATATCAGAATCTAGACGTTTCATTTATTAATTTGGTATACGGCATAATTTTACGTCTGCATTATTTGGCATCAATTGTATTATTCCTGAACAAGCTTTAAATCTTGTCTTCTGTTCTCGTCCAGTGTGTATTGTATATATTCCTGTGCGGCCCTTTATGTACTGGAGAGCCTCCAGATTTGTTACTGTATACTACTAGGCAGTCCAGAGAAAATACATATGTTTATAATATAACTTTGGTTCTACTGATACCCATAACCATCATGTTAAAATATTCCCTTTCTTCACAAATTTCCCACGGGAAAGGCCTGAGTTGAGTTTATTTTTGCTTTAATTATATATTGGCATAAAGCTTGCAAGAATGATACTACTTTATTCTGCTTGAGAAAAACTGAGGTTCAGCATTATCACGTTATGTCTGAAAATAATACAGGAAACAAACCGTTGCGCCATCTTTGATCCTCGGTGTTCTGTGCGATGGATTCCGGACAAGGCAGCGATGGCTGCAAAAAAAAAACACGAAAAAAGAATACAATTTATGATCTTTCTTTAACATTGGAAGAAAATGCAACAGAAGCCCTGTACTTGATTACTCCCAAGACCCTCTGTCCACAAGAAAAGATTTGTTCATTTACATAAATACAATGATTTCAGATTCAATTTCCTATTCTAACAGGCCTTTGTTCGAGTAACAACTTCAAGAATTGGTCCGTGTCAAATTTACGTGTTTGTGTGTGTGTGTGTGTGTGTGTGTGTGTGTGTGTGTGTGTGTGTGTGTGTGTGTGTGTGTGTGTGTGTGTGTGTGTGTGTACACTTTGGGTCTATTCCTCAGGAGTGCTTCGGAGTGCGATATTAACTAATTTGCACCCCAGTGCGTACATAATTATCAATTTAATTTAAACCTAATTTGAACCTAAACGAAAAATGTTTCATTAATAATAGCACTGGCTGCTGCCAGGAGCCGCCAGTCACCACAAAAACCCAATGGCCACCGCCGAGACCCTTCGGCAACTGCTAAAGTGCGGCAACTCCAACCCCCAAACATTTCATCTGTGTTATATATACAATGCACATAATTGCCCTACTTACATGCAGATGAACTTCATTGCAATTTCATTTCAACTGACTTGTCTTGGTTGATCCATTTGTTTTGTTGTTAACTTAAGATTACCATACATTGTAAATACACAGAAGTAGATGCTGCTGACGGGAAAAATGTTTTGATGGAAAACTAACCAAACATCACAGAAGCTAACCAAACACCATAGTATACGTTTACACAGCAAGGAAAACTATGTGCGATATGATTTGATTGAGTCAAACAGCTTCTTTTATGTCACATAAGTGTCATCAATCATTATAAAAAAAAAGCAATGTTAACGTTTACACATCCCCAGATTTGGTAAAAACCCATTGGTCATATTCACCATAAATTTCACATGTGCGTTTCCCATTTCAGCTAGGCAACTGGTGCCAAAGGTTGCAGGTTCGAGCCCCGCTCGTTCCGAAAATAAAGTACATAAAACACTTTGCCTGCAGGTGCTTGCCCCACCACCTGTTTACTCTGCCCTGCCCTCTGTATATTGGTAGTAGTCGTGGTTTATTGACATAATTTGTTCAACATAATACAAAAGTGGTAGGACACTGTGATATTAGCGACAAGTCTGCAAAGTGCCTTGAAAAACTTTAAGTTTTGAAAGATTTTTGAAAAAAAAACTGTAGGCAGGGTCGTTAATGACAGTAAGACTAATTTCATGGGTATGTCCGGTACTAAGGATGATCAAATGACGCTGGTAGATGGGACAGCGTTGGAGATGATTCACTGCAGTGCATACAGTTATTTACTTCTGTAGCATCTTTACTGCAGATGGCAGCACTGCTTCTGTTCTACGACACCAGTGTTATGAAAAAACATCTTTTCCAACTTGCTTCATTTTTCCAAAAGAACAAAGATATGTCGTTCATCATGAAAAAAGGTAATAGACGCTGCGTTCACAACAGCCATGCTTTAAGGTTGCGAGAGTACCTAATGTGCTTCATGAGAAATCGAGCCCAGACGGCGTGGCAAGCGCGCCTGTGCTTTTGCCTCCGTGCATCGCTCAAGCGCAGAGAAACACTGCTGGCTGAAAGTAAAGTCTGCTGCTGAAAGTCTCAAATGAGGAATGTTCTCCTATGTTAATAGTAATATTCCTCTTTGCGTCACTTTGGTCGGAATGTAGCGTCAAAATCATCATCACTTCGGTATGTTAGTATCCCTCGGACCTAGGGGACTGTCGCGCCTATATAGACTACAAGGGCGACATGCACTCAAATTTGGTGCCGCACTGACTGACCAGATCTTACAGGAACACACGATGGTCAAGACATACAGTAAAGATTGTGCTCTACAAAGCCATTCTGTGACTTGGCTCAAGTGTTTTCTGGGCGGCGTAGTTGTGGCAAAGAGCAATAAATCCCACAGAAGCGGTTTTCGCATCATCAGTGGACTATTAGATTCTGCTATTCCTGGACTGAACGCAATACCAAAAGCTTGGCTGAGTATCGCTCATTATGTAACAGTACATAATCACATCGATGGACCATCTTGATCTATGTGTGATTATGAATATCTTCCTGGCTGTGTTTTTGTGTTCTGAACTTGTGTGAGTACCAGAGTTTAAATGCCGGTCTACGCATCCATTGCTTGTGTCAACAAATACAATTGCAAACTGTGCGCTGTGACTTCGTCTCTCTATGCAAGCAATCTGATATAACTATACGCAAGAACAAGAACTCATTTTATATATATATATATATATATATATATATATATATATTTATATATATATTTATATATATATATATATATATACATAACAAAAGAACAAAAACGAAAACAAAACAAAGCAAAAACAAAAATCAAAAACAAAAACAAGAGTAAAGAAGAAAATAAAAATAAAAAACAATAAGACGCACATGGGCATAATGCTCTGCTGACCACCATCACCAGAATCTTTTTCTGAAATGTATCTAATCCGCAAACTTCAGAAATTAATCAAGGTTAGCCATACTATGCAATATCAAACGTCCACATGATACACATTTGTGGTATACCTGGCAACATTTGTCTGATTCTTTGTCAAGGTATTGAATTAAATGTCCTATCTTAAGTGCTTAATGACCTTTAAAATGGATAAAGGTCACACAATCATTGGGTTATGGCGAACAATAGCGTAGGTCACCAAGTGTTATATATTTTATATACAATGTACTCAAGTGCAATCTAGATGCTTAATTTGCCACTGATGTTCGAACTACATCCTGCCATTACAAAATCACCTCTTCCAACCTCACGGGTGTGGCGACTTTTCAAAAGAGGTCAAATTCACTGATTTTACAAAATTTTTTAGCATTGAACATGGTCTAAAAATTCTAATAATTTGGCTTATCTAATTCAATTATTTTTTGAGATGTGGACTTTTGTATCTTTCAGTCATTTTAACTAATAATTTCCTAATAATATTATAGGTGGCGCCACCAGCATTGATGTCTCACCCAAAGATTATGGGGTGCAGAGCATTCACGAGATGACACCTATATTCAAACTGGCCATTTGACCTTGACTTAATTTAGATTAAAATAATTGTTATGTACAAAATATGCGCCCTACCTCCAGCTTTCCAAACATGGTCTGTCTTCTTTCCAATCGGGTAATAACTTTTTAATTTTTTGAAGAAAAACAACAAATTTGTACAAGGTCCTAAATCCTAAATTACAAGGTTACGGTAACCCTAAAAGTAGGTCACCATGTACAGTTTTATCAACAATGTAGTCAACAGCAACATTGATTGTTTGGCCAAATGCTCTAAGACATGCATGTCCAAGGTACACCCTGCCATGTCAAAATCTCCTCTTTCCACTTGATATGCATTTTGACCTAACAAAAACAGGTCAAGATCACTGATACAACATAACCTTCTAGCAAAGGACATGGTCTCTATATTCTATAAATCTGGCAAGTCTAATCAAATTACCTTTCTTATCTTATCTTAAAGCACATTTTGGCTCATTATTTCCGTCAGGTTATAGGTGGCACCACTGGTATCACTAGCACCTGGGACTTTGACTTCTCAACCAATTCCACTAAATTTCGTGAAGATCCGGCAAAAATTAAGGTTCACTAGCACCTGGGACTTTGACTTCTCAACCAGTATCAATAAATTTCGTGAAGATCCGGCAAAAATTAAGGTTCACATTTTGGCCCCTACATAGCATAATATTATAGGTGGCGCCACCAATATCGATTGTTCGACACTTTCTATGTTCTGAAAGTTATATTGGGCTCACCTGAAAACAATGGACGGTATCGCGCTACGGAGCAAAAGTTTCCGGACGATCGGACGGACATAACCGGCCGCATAAGCTATGGACCTTATGTCAGTAGAGGAAGAGATTGAAAAATATAATCTGATAACCTCATCGGACGATTGTTGGACAGCGGGTAAGGTTCCCTGGCTATTTTCCATGGTGGCTTAACTGCAAGCCACAAATTATTTCTGTGTTGGCACCCCGTACTTGCCCAAAAATCAATATGGCTTCCTCCGTTTATACGAGGCACTAAGGTTGTCCAAAAGCGTATGTCGGGTTGCACAAGATTCAAGTTTATTATGTAATCTACAGTCATGTATTTCCACAGCAACCGCTCTATCTGACTTCAGGCGGTCTTGGCTTTACATGAGTTGATTTTGCTTGCAAGCTTCGGATCGGATTTTTTTCGGCAAACGGCATATTATCGCAGGGAATATCCTTTGAGTCTATAAGTTTTCAACTATAAGTTCCAGTAGAACACGGAAAAACAAGAAACATTGTTAATTGAAAAAGTTCACCAGCATAGTTAAATGCACATTGGTCAGGAGATAAAAAATACGTCATAGATGGCTGCCGTTCGAGGGAACACAAGGTTCATACAAATTCTGGTCAGACTTCCTCCCTACCCAAAATATGGGTAAAAATCTCTTCTAAATTGTGGTAAACAGTAATACTCATATACGTGCCACTTTGGTCGGAATGTAACGTCAAAATCATCATAACTCTGGTATGTTAGTATCCCTGGGAATTAGGAGAATGTCGCGCCAATATAAGGGCGCATGCGCCCGAATTTGGTGTCGCACAGACTGACCAGAACTTGCAGGAGCACGTGATGGTCAAGACATATATATTTATGTAGCTTGCCGCTAACATAAAGTACAGCATTGCACCTAAATTAGGACCCCAACGAGCTAACCGTGGTGGCCGCAAATTTCAAAGACGATCGGGTGACAGAAAGAGATGGAACTAAGAAGGTGTACTTACATCAAGATATTAACATTTTTGACGCATTTTAATGGAGACGTTACGTGTTAAAGCGTGGAACATTCATGACCACAAACATTAGGTTTGTGGCCAAACTGTGTCAAAAATTCACGGCTGTGACTTCGTTCAACAAGTTTAAAGTTTCGATATTTGTGGCTTACTAGAAACACATGCATCTCCAGATACAAATATCGACATTGATGCCTATGTTACACATGAAAGCTCTAGTGAAAAACATAAATGCACCACAAAATTTTCAGGTGGCATATGCGTTCACATAAAACAGCATATCGGAGAAGGCATTGAATTTGAAGAAGTTAAACACACAGATATAGTTTGGATAAAACTTTAAAAAAAAAAAGTTTTCTACTCCGAGAACGACATATATATTGGGACAGCATATATCCCGCCTAATAACTCGGTATATTCCAGTGGGGAGGATTTATTTGATAACCTATTTAAGGATATTACAAAGTTTAGAAAAATGAATGGTTTGTGTATACTCATGGCAGATTTTAATGCATCAACAAATACAGATTATGATTTTGTTTTACCTGATAAATCAGACATTGTTTATGTTCCACTCCCAGATGATAATGACGAGGATTAAGTATTAGAAGTAAGACAAAACTGTGACAAACGAAAGGTAGATGAAAACGGTAGCAATATGTTAAACTTGTGTATTTCAGCAGGACAGCGTATCGTAAATGGGAGAAAGCTTGGTAATTTAACCGGTAAGCCCACGTGCTACACTCAAAATGCCAAATGCCCAACTGCTATTGATTATATTACTTGTGATGATTCTCTTTTTAAATTGATACCATATATGGAGGTACACGACCGTGCGTGGTTTTTTTGACCATTGTTCGCTGTCTTTTGAGCTAGCAATTGGGTGTAGCGTGGTAAATTACTGCTTGAGTGCACGGACTTACCGTGCACAGTGGTCAAATGTAAACAAACCTGCATTACAACCGTTGCCAGAAAAGTTAATTTGGGACTCCAGTAGTGGAACGAAATTTTATGAAGTCCTTAAGACAGTATGTAACGGAGACATACAAGATTTCTTACAAAAAATACGATATTACCCGCACACAAAGTGTACATGAAATAGAATATGATTTTAACAGTATCCTTAAAAGGGCGGGACGAATATCCCTTAAACTTAAAAAAAAAAAAAAAAAAAAAACATATCATAAGAGAAAACTCCCAAAGTTTGCGGACCAACATTGTTATAGTCGGTACAATGACGTAAAACAAATGGTAAAACGAGTGTCTCGGGAACCAAAGAACATTACTTTGAGGCAAACTTATTATTCTACTCGACGTAATTTCAAAAGAATGGCTAAACTGAAAGAAAAACAATTCAAAAATAATCTATTAGATGGTATGCTAAACACGGAGGATAGAATTACAAAGAAATTTTGGGACTTATTGAATGAACTTGATAATGTCACGGAAAATAAACCTAGGAATACAAGTGATTGCATCTTGATTTCTTTGATAAACTTATTGCTCCAATCTTTCTTTACGGGTGTGAAATATGGGGTGCCTATACAATTTCTCCACTGAGATGTATTGGTAGGGATGATATTAGTGGGTATTTTAGGACGGAGTTTGAAAAGTTGCATCTGAGTTTTCTTAAGTTCACTCTGGGAGTGAATTCAAGAGCCTCTAATATTGCTGTACTGAGTGAGCTCGGAGCATATCCATATTCGTTAAAAATAATGAAAAGTGTTTGTAAGAACTGGCACCGCATAAGAAACTCTGATTCACATGAAATTCCATCGATGCTTACAAATGAAATGTTGAATTGCTGGCATTGAATAACTCGACCTGGTTGAACAATATCAAAACTACATTGTCGTTAATTAGCTGTAATGATATTTGGAACAATGACGGTGATGAATACGGGGAATTTTCACACAATTTAATAGAGAAATTATTAAAAGAGAAATTTATACTTCAATGGCAGAATGACTTCCTTAAACGAGCCTATCCAGATAAAAAGTTGACAACCTATTCGAAATTTAAATCAGATTTCAAAATAGAAAAGTACCTAATTGTATTAAAAAATTTGAACGAAAGGAAAAACTTCACCAGATAACGAATAAGCGCACATAATTTGAACATTGAAGACATAGAAGGCCAGTTAAGGTTCCCATTGATGAGAGAATTTGTGATTCGTGTTTGAAAGTCGAAGATGAATTTCATTACGTTGTAAATTGCCAAAAGTGTAGAGAAGCCAGAAATAGATTATTTGATACTCTGAGTAAATTTATCGTTGATTTTGACCATTTATCGTCTGAAAACAAATTCATGAAACTTATGAAATGTGACGAAATTGAAATTATATGGCAACTTGCAAAATTTATATCGGAAACAGTGAAAATCAGGGGTACACTATAGTACTCTGAAGTCATTTAAAACCTACGATACTTTGAGCTGGGTTTTTTTTTTTTTTTTTTTTTTGGTGGGGGGGGGGAGCTGCCCCTAAGGCATACGTATCAGGGATTGTTGTAATGTACTGTGTTGTATTGTGCTGTTGTGGCATAGTGCATTGTTTAGTGTATTGAGTTACAGATTACCATTTATTGTATTTATGGTGCAGTAATAAAGTCATTCATTCATTCATTCAAGTGACAAAGTAGATGCTAAAAACTCTGGATGAAACATTCTCCACAGCTTATTTCTCACGGCCTTGTTCCAACTAAATCACCAATGTTAGAATCTGTTCAAAATACCATTAGTTCAAACCACACTCCTGCTTTCTCAGAACTCGATTACAAAATCAGAAATACTGAAATTGATGAAATGATATCCAAATTAAACAAGGCCATGGGCCTAAAATGTAATCTGTGACGACAAACTGACCAGTTGGTCGATTGGTATTTTCGGTAGACACATTATTGTGTGTGCATATGATATGCTTCCAGAATATTCTCCATTTTCTAAAGTTTTTGGTGTTGTACCTTTCATAATTTGCTGCCAAAGAAGGGAATACAGTGACAGCTGGCTTGAGAGACCAGGCCAAATTGAGATCACTTTTTAGGACCAACATATCAAGATATTTTTCTGAACAGACAGGCCCATGGGCCTAATGCTCTGCCGACTGACCACCAGCAGGTCAGCTGAGGTGAATATCATGAAAAATTCACTGGAGCGTGACGACCCAGGTACACTGCCACCAAGTTTAAGGTGAATCTGACAGACAGATTCTTCAGAGAAGTCCAAAACGTGAAAAAGCATTAGAATAACCATTGACTTGCATAGTAATCTGACAATAGGAAAGGTGCTTTTACCAATAAGTACCCGAATTGAAAACATCCTTCAAAATCAGGAATCCATAGCAGTGCCACCTAGTGAACAACTTTGTTTTACAATTTCACATGGAACATAGCCACAAAGTTTCAGCTTAATCTGTGTGACGGTACTGGAGAAGTCGAAAACAGTGATAACAATTTAAAAAATTGATAAAAAAAAATAGAAAAAAATGCAGCACCACCTGGTGAACAATTAAAAGCTACGAGTCCCTAGGAGGGTTCCTTTGTGATATCAAAGCAACTGGATGAGCGGTTTTGGAGAAGATTTTTTTAAGATTTGCCCCCCCCCAAAAAAAACAAACAAAAAAATCCAAACAAGCGGGCTGTGTGAACAGCGGATGCTCAGCTGACCTAGACATTCATCACACTTGCAGTTCTGTGAACTTGGGAAAGGATCAAGGTCACACATGTCCTGAGTAAGTCTGACCTTTATAGAAGAACACTAACATGTGCAACATCAAGGTTCAAGCAGTTCTCAAGTTATAATGAAGAGTAAAATTCATGTTTGTTGCACAGTGACCCCAGAAATGAGGTCCAGGTCATTAATGTACTGTCTAAGCATGACCTTCATACAGAAACATTAAAATGTGCTGCATCATGGTACTAACTCAAAACAGATCTCAAGTTATCAAGTAAACAGTAAATTTCTTGTCAGTTGTCCTGTGAATTAGCACTAGAATGCCCATTGACTTACATAGCAATCAATAGGAAAGCTGCATTGACTGGTAAGAACCGTAATTGAAAAAAATCCTTAAAAATCAGGAATCCAAAGCAGTGCCACCTTGTAAACAACTTTGTTTCACCTTTCCACAAGAACATATCCATCATATTTCAGCTTAATCTGAGTGACGGTTCGGAGAACAAGTGAAAAATAGCAAAACCATACAAAAAATTCACAAAAAAATTAGAAAAAATTTGCAGCGCCACCTGGTGAACAAATTAGGAACTAGGTGTCCCTGGGAGTGTCTATGTACAATATCAAAGCACTTGTGTGAGCGGTTTTCAGAGGAGAAGAGTTTTTAAGGTTTGTCCCAAAAAAGAACAACAAAATTCATGAAAAATCCAAGAATCAATAGAGCGTGACCATTTGAATGAACTTGGTAGAGATTCACCCAAGGCACATCCCCACCAAGTTTGAAGTGAATCTGGCCAAAATTATTTAGGTTATAACCATTACAAGAAATTCCCATGTCAAAGTTTGCTATTAAAACTTTTGTAAAAATTTTTGAAAAAAAAAAATCATCAAAAAATCGAAAAATCATTGGTACATGACCATTGGAACAAACCTGGTAGGCACCCGACCAAGGTATATCCCCACCAAGTTTGAAGTAAATCTGGATGACGGTTTTGGAGAAAAAGTTGAAAATGTAAATTGGCAATACAATGCCCATTGACTTACATAGTAATCAATAGGAAAGGTGCATTTACTGAAAAAGAGCCGAATTGAAAAAGTCGTTAAAAATCAGGAATCCTCAGCAGTCCCAAATAGTGAACAACTTTGTTTGACCCTTCTGCAAGGAACATATCCTCCAGGTTTCAGCTTAATCTCAGGGACGGTTCTAGAGAAGAAGAAAAAAAAATAGAAGAAAAAATTGCAGCTCCACCTGGTGAACAAATTAAGAACCAGGAGTCCCAGGGAGTGTTCCTATGTGATATCAAAGCAATTGGGTGAGCGATTTTGTAAAATTAGATTTTTTAAGATTTGCCCCAAAAAGGGACAAAAAAATCATAAAAAATCCAAAAATCCCTGGACCGTGACCATTTGAGCAATTTGGTAAACACCCACCCAAGGCACCCCCCCCCCACCCCCCCAAGTTCCCCAAGTTTGAAGTGGATCTGGCGGTTTCCGAAAGGAAGTCGAAAATGTGAATTGTTGACGGACGGGGGACAACGGACAGAGGACCATAAGATAAGATCAACTGACTGACAAGTCAGCAGAGCTAAAAATCACTGGAGCATGACCATTTGAATAAAGTAGCTAGAGACCCACCCAAGGTACATAGCCACCAAGTTTGAAGTGAATCTGGCTGGCAATTTTGGAGAATAAGTAAAAAAAGGTGAATTGTGAATGGACAGAGAGAAGCCATGGATGACTGAGTCTTCTAACATCTCAACCTGACTGGTAGGTCAGCTGAGCCAAAAAGCGACTGTGAGTCAAAAAGCCATGTTACAGGTGGTAACTTTATTCAGGAACTTCTATACAAGACTGTAACGTTATAAGATATTAGCACTTCTATTCTGCGGAGTCCTGGACAGGCAAATAGCGTTGGTGAGGCCTAAAACAAGTGTCGTGTTTCCTCATGCATCGAAGCACACAAGTAGAGTAGGTAGGTAGGAATTTTTTTTTAAATTTTATAAACTGTGAATCTCTGAATCACAATGTGATTTGATGTACTGAAGTTGACATATCTGACGTCAACATTCTATTGAATTCCAAAAATTATTTAATGTTTTTTGACAAATTCTTGAAAATTATAAACAAAAATTATTCTTGAAAAGCATTACACTGGCGCTGCATCTTTTTGAGGATGCAAACAAAATTTTCACGGAGGCAATTAGCTTTCGATCTATTTAAATATATTGCAATTTGTATATTGTATTGGTTGATTGATTTAAAAGTATATGTTCGAGTGTCGGCCTCCCTTGCATTTTAATTAAATAAAACTAAATTTACACACTTCACATATATATTACAGAATCGCTTCAAATATATCTTTGTCTGGCATCCTTTCCTCGTTGGATGAAGTGTGGTGGGTAAAAGACAGTGAAAGATGAAAAATGATACATGTTGGAACTTGTGTTGTGCATGTCAACATGGTAATCTGCCAGAGTAGGAAATGGAGAAATGTGTTAATTTTCTTTACAAATTCATTATAATATCTAAAGCCTGCAGTGCTATAATTCAGCGGTTAATTTCACAATCTTTTGACATGGGGGCTGGGGGGCCTCAAGTATTCTTATGTACATGTACTTTTTATTTCAATTCCATTAAATTGATTTAATATACATCCCAAAGGGAGCCCCATGGCACACAGAAAATATCGATCGGCTCTCGCTTTGCATCCCGTATGCTGGGGCCTCATTTGGGTTGCGGTGAAATTGCGATCGTTTCAACACTCTATCCGTTGCTAGAATACAACAAATTCTGTCATTCTATGCGGACAGTGCTCTGATATGCCTTTTATATTAAACTTTGGTCTTTCTTTCTTGTCTATGCAATCCAAAGAGTTCCACACAACCATCCCCAGATTCGTCCTCATGCAAACAGATGGCCGTACATCTCCATTTGTATACCCGGATGAGTAAACTGGGTTAATTCATTCAGCTTTCAGGAACGTGCAAGCTCGTTTCCCGTTCTGTATTGTGGTAACATGTGCCGAAGTTTTCGAACAAAATCTGCCTTGAAACTGTTAACTTGGCTAAAAGCAAAGTTATATATATATTTTTTTTCGTATACCAGCAAATATTGGTACACAAAGGCCTTGCGGCAATGCTAAAATGCGATTGTTTCCCAAAGTGACACACGACTGAACTTCACACGCAACACCCAACAGGTGATCGCCTGGACTTGTTCCCTCCTCTCCGGTGGCATGGTCGTACTCGCACCTAGGTTGGGCAATTACGCACTTCTCTTAGAAGTCGTGTGAAAACACAAATACGAAATAGCCTCTCATAAAAAGCTGTACCCAAAAATTTAACCAAAAGTCAATATTATTACGCACTTTCTTTCGTTACGGCCGATGTAAACACCAGCGGAACGTGGACCAACACTTGGAGCGATGTGCGCACGCGTGTAATTCTGACTGCATACGCCACGCCCACGGGTTATAGCTTGGTCTTGGGAAAGTTCCTTTGTCTCCGGTGGCAGGGTTGTAATGGCATCAAGGCTGGATAATTACGCACTTATATTAGAACACTTGTGTACACACAGATAAGAAAAAGCCTGTTATTAAAAGCTGTACCCCAAAAAATTAACAAACGACCTGCAGCTAAACTTTCTTCACGACACAGAGGCGCATTTTTTCGGGTGAAACGATTCCCTAATGAGCAAAAAGTGGATATATTATCAGACTTCTGAGAGCGGCCCTTGACCCATATATCAACTTCGCATCAAGTTTTCAACTAAATTGAATTAATTGAGGACTTACAAATGATTCTTTCCAAGCTCTTCACACCCGCAACCTCAACAATTGGGCCTTAAACCTAAAATTCCCGTTCAGAAACTTGGATATCTCCTGAATTTTTTTGGCATTGCCAAGCAACACGTAAACAAAGATGGGCCGCCAAAACTGATTGTAATATCCGTGGCTTCGCCACAGATAAAAATAAATAAATCGCCAGGAAAAGATCTTATTTTAAATGAAATGTTGAAGAATGCCAAAGATGTTTTAATACCATTATTATCGAAAGTGTTCAAGACAGTATCATCTTCTGGTTGTTTCCCACATCTTTGGAAAATTAGTATTCATTCGCTTTTACACAAAGGTGCTTCAATGTTCGTTCCGAATAGGTATAGAGGAATGTCGTTGGGAAGTTGCATTTCTAAATTATTTTGTGGTGTATTGAATACTAGATTGCAAAAATATCTTCGGTCAAGAAAGTTACAAAATGAATTCCAAATTGGGTTCCAAGAGAACTCACGAACTAGTGATCATATTTTCGTACCAAGAACAATTGTTGATAAATACACGAAACTGTGTAAGAAAAAAAAAGTATTTGTGTGCTTGATTTGTCGACTTTAGACAAGCATATGATATGGTATGGCACGATGGTTTGTTGTACAAGTTATTGAAATATGATATCAGTGGAAAGATGTATGATATAAGAAGAGAACTGAGGTGCAATGACACAATTGAAACTGAAAGATGGACTGTCAGATAATATAATTCTAAACAATGGCCTCAGGCAAGGGTGTAACCTCAGCCTTACCCTATTTAATATCTTCATAAATGATCTCCCTAGTATTTTTGATTCCCAGTGCCGCCCTGTCAAACTATATGATAAAAACATTAATTGTCTTTAATATGCTGATGATATAATCTTGTTATCTGAAAACGAATGTGGCCTACAGAGTTGTTTAGATAAATTACTACAATAGTGTGTGGATTGGAATATGACAATCAATTTGCAAAAATCGGAGGTGATGATTTTCAATAAATCCAGTCGAAAGCTAAAACGATGTTTTACGTAAGAAAACGAAATCCTCGAAGTAACACATACGTATTGTTATTTGGGCATAGAACTAAAAACTGACGGTTCCCTTATTAATGCAATCAAAATTCTCTCAAATAAAGCAATGAAAGCTGTCGGTAGACTTGAAAGATTATTTTTCAATACTCAAATAACTATACCAATACTATTACGTTTATTCCATAGCCTAATATCACCAATATTATTATACGCAAGTGAAATTTGGGCACCATAAATATTATCGGCAGCCAAATGTTTTTCAAAGGGAGAAATTAGCGAACATCTTTGTTTTCCTTTTGAAAAAGATCACCTTAGTTTTTTTTTTTCTTCTTCTTTTGCGGTTTTGTCTGGGTGTGCATAAAAAATCAAGCACTATTGCTGTAGTGAGTGAATTTGGTGAGTATCCACTAGCTTTAAAAATATTTTCTCTAATGTGTAAAAACTGGTTAAGAAAAGTCCACATGCATGGAACCAAAATCATTACTTTATGACAGTTTTCTTTGCAATGCAGAAATTATACATACGGGAGAATTTCAATGGATAACAGTAACACGAGACACTTTCTGCCATTTGGGTTTTACACAAATATGGGAAAATATTGGCCTATTGACAGACAATTTTCGGACATTAAAATTTCGATCAAAGATTAGAAAAATTTTCTTGGAACAGTGGAAAGAAGATATGAGAGATAATTCAGGAGCTGATAAAAAGTTACAAACCTTCACTAATTTTTTAAAAAGAATTCTCTATCTATAATAGTTATGAATATATTCCAGTTTAAAGATTTTAAATGCTGCTAATTAGCATAATTTGAATTGCTACAACATTTGCTTTAGATTCATTACATCCGCAATAGTCAATAACCCCCTAGTAGAAGTTAAAATGACGTCTCTATCTATAATAATTTTGAAGATATTGAAGTTTTAAAATTTCAAATGCTGCTAATAAGCATAATGTAAATTGCTACAACGTTTGTTTTAAATTCATTAGATGCGCAGTGGTCAATAACCCCCTAGTGGAAGTTGGAATGACATCTCTATCTATTATACTTTTGAAGATATTTAAGATTTAAAATCTCAAATGCCCCTAATTTGCATAATTTTAAACATCATCATTCCTTTGTATAAAATGGTCAAACTCCTTGTGTGGAGGTACAATCCTGCCAGGTTTGGAGTCTCTATGTATAATAGTGTTCGAGAAAAGTGTCGGACAAATTTGCTGGTAAAGAAGAAAGAAAGAAAGAAAGAAAGAAAGAAAGAAAGAAAAAAAGAAAGAAAAAAAGAAAGAAAGAAAGGAAAAACAAAAAAGTGTGTGTAGACACACACACTTTAATTTCAGGAAAACCCAAAAAGTGTGTGTTGACACACACACGTTAACTATAGTTACTATCAATAAAAGATCGATATATCAGAAAAAAAATTTATAACGTTTTAGAATCAGCCGACATAATTTAAAAATCGAAACAGGTAGACATAGAAGACCACAAAAACACATTGGAAGAAAGAATTTGTGACAAGTGTAATATATTGGAAGATGAAATACATGTAATTTTCTTCTGCAAAAAATACGGAAAGGAGAGAAAAAAAATTAATGGAAATGTCCGATATTTCCCCTTTATTCTCATCACTAGACAATAATGATAAATTTCCCTTTTTGATGAAGTTAGACGATATAGAAAAAAATATATATTGTATTTTCTTTGCAGCTTTCATGGAGCAGAGGGGACCCTTCTAATTTCTTAACGTAAACTACCAACAATGACGCATCAGGAAGAGTGATTTTTTTTCCAGTCAGGGGTTTTTATTGATATACTTCTTATTCTTGCCAGCACTTACGTATTTTGCATTAACGTGTATACGTTTGATTTTGTCAAAATGTGATGTTTATGTAACTTGTGTGTATATGTGTGGATGTTTGTATATATTGCATAATATCACGTTTGTATGTTTGATGCGGCAATAAAATTTCAAGTTTCACACAAGTTTCACACATATAGTAAAGGTTGTGCTTTAGAGAGCCATTCTATGACTTTGCTCAGCTGCTAGACATCTCTGTAAAACTTGATCTGACCACTGCTGGAATCATAAAATACATATAAGCTGCCCAAAAGCCCCAGCCTGTGAATCTGGAAAAACAAAAAGAAAAAACTAGAGAAGCAGATTTGCTTCACAGCAAATCTGTCTCGGTGCCTTCAAGGCCAGACTTTTTTTGCGATACTGTTTTTCTCGACGTTTGCAAACAATTTATGCCGTCCCGACATATAAAAATTCGGCCCTAAGATAAACCATGAGTGAATATCTATATCAAGCGACTCATGAGACAGCGGAACCGTGCCTAGAACAGGTACAAGAGACTGGCCTGTCAGCCTAGACCCCCACACCTTCCTCACATCCACCAAGATTGAACGTTTCCACCAACTTTATAGAACGAAGCATAACCTCACGGTAAATGTTATTCAAAAGTATATCTCTTCAAAACTAATTCTGCCTCTGGGCCTGACAATATAGGGAACATTTTCTTAAAAAATACTGCTTCTGGAATCTGTCGCCCTGTCATTAAACTCTTTAACTACTCCTTATAGCATCTCCACTTTCCACTTCCCTGGAATAGATCCAACGTAGCCATGATCTTTAAAATTATGCAAATGAGGGGCAATTAAAATTTTAAAAACTCCATATCTTCCAAACTAGTGCAGATAGACACAAAGTTTTAACTTACACATGTGGGTTTGACACAACTGGCAAATCCAATAGCATGCAAACAAAAGTTGGTGAATTTGAATGTATGCTAAATTCACTTAATTTCCCAACAATACACAAGTATCCAGGGCTGCTGCTGCATAGACCTCCATGAGGCCAGGCAACAATTTTGCATTCATAAGAAATAAGCTTGAACCTGTTTCATAGGCAGGCTTCTTGCCATGCATGCTAGGTGTGTGATTTGGAAGGTTTGGGTCTTGTAGCAAATTATGGGGGGGGGGGGGGGACTCCCAACAACTGTGTATTAAGGTTCTCAATGAAACACAGAGAATTTCTTTCTGTTCAAGCAGGAACAGATCTGCTCCATGCTGCCATATGTACCAGGCAGGCTATAGTTCCCACTAGTGCTGGACAGACCAGTCAGTGCACCATGACTGACACTGGTGTCTGTTTTTGCCTGAGGCTATGAGTCTGAAGGGCTTATAAGTCCCAAGGGGCACAGGCTGCTGGACGTCTAGATAGAAAATACCTGAGCGTACCCTCTGTTAAAAACAGACCACATACAGTGCTTGAGTGTTAATTTTCTCACAGTGTGGATTTGTGTCATCCCAGTCGACACTTCCTTGTTTTTATTTTCTTGTTCCCAGTAAAGACTGTTCTTTATAGCCAAGACAAGGAATACTGAGACAGCATGGTGCTTGTCTCAGTTCACCATTACATGTGTCCATGTAGTTTCCTGTAAGGGGTGTCTGTTATGATTTGTTCACTAAATTAAGGAAATATTAAGACAGTTTATGCATTGCATGTATACACAGCCCCTTGATTTATAATATGTATGCACTGTACATGTATATGTGCATGAATGATGATGTACATGTACATGCAAATAAACTCAACCATACTGCCCAGAATGGCTGACCCTCTCGGAAGTGGGCACTTTTCTCTGGTCCCAAGCGTGTCTACTGTGTAGAGGTTTCACTGTGTAAGTAAACACTGGTTTTGTATATCTGAGAAGTTATGTCTGGGTGCCAACCCATTTATCTTTCTTTCTTTCTTTTTCTTTCTTTCTTTATTTATTTATGTATTTATTTATTTATTCATTCATTTATTTATTTATTTATTTATTTATTTATTTATTTATTTATTTATTTATTTATTTATTTATTTATTTATTTATATTTTTCTTTCTTTCTTTCTTTCTTCCGACTAAGTTGGCCTGCAGTTTTCCTCAGACACGATAATTTTGAAAACCACCAAACTTGCCATGGTGACTGACCAAGCAAGTGAAATTGTGCATCTCCTTTGGTATAGTCGTGATGTTTAAAATTATGTAAATTAGGGCCGATTAAATTTGTAAAAGCTCCATATCTCCAAACTATTACTGACGCACTCTAAATTTCATTGTGCATACACAGGTTGGTGACACCTGCCAATATAATGGACAATATATCAAAGTTTTAGTGTCGCCAACCCAGTCAAACAGACAGCGTGTATGATGAGGTCGCACAGGGTGCCCAGCTAAAGACTAAACGTGGTGAAATCGCGCAAAAACCCGGCAGAGCACCGTTTGTCCGGGAAAACATTTATTTCAGAGCGCACCGTTGTAAACCGGAATGCTACGTACAACTGATCTCAGTCCATGTCGCGCTGCACGACCTTCTGCACGATCTTCTTACAGGAGACAGGCATACACGTGCGCACTTCTTTCGATCATATTCATGTTAAGAATAGGATTTGCGCCTGTTCATTCGTTTAAAGAAATAATTATACATTTGACGACATGCCATGATGCAAAATATTTTCCACATTATAATACAGAGGAATATTTCACTTGCGTTTTTGTACTTTAATATATTACACTATTTTTTGGTCGCATGTATGGTTGTGAATGCTTTGTGATTTGGGCTCATTTGCCTCTTTCAGGACTATTCGCTTTCCAAACAGAAATGTGTACAGTCAATTTGCGGTATGGTCATGCTTGTTTTAAGGTTAATCAAGGTTCTCCAGATGTTTTTAATGAAGTTGTAATAACATTAACAAAACGATCTCTGAATGTTATAATACAGTTAAACTTAAGGTTCTGTGAACGTTATCCTGTAGTTGCAATAACATTAACAAAGCGTTATCTGAATTTTCTGCTCTGACATTCACGGCTAACGTTCTGCTCAATAAAGGGAAACTATAAACACACTGATGTTCTTGAAACATAAGTATAATGTTCAAATATAACTCTAACGTTCACGGCTAACGTTTTCATAACCAGAGGGAAACTCTACACATTGATTTTCCTTAAACATTTAAATGTAATGTTCAAATAACTTAACCGAACCGTTCTGACAAAATTTTCAAAATCTTTAGTTGTTAGCTGGGCTTCCATACAAGGATCGTGGATTTATGTATATGGAATCTTTTTCTTGGGAAAAGTATAAATTTGAATTTTGTTATTTCTCCCTTTATTGGTACATATTACAATTGATATAAGTTTTGTCATTATAAGCAAGAAGTTTATAATATTAATCATATGTATTTGCTATTTTTTGCAAATTCTCACATTCTTTGAATTCACGTGGACTGTTTTTTTATCAAGTTTGAAGTAAAGTCAATCAGTTGCCATCACACAAAGCGTGGCCGGAATTTAACGCTGCGAAACATACTTGACAATACCCCGCCGTTTTTTTATTGAAAAGAAACCTACAAAGAAGCTCTGGTGTGTGGCGTCATTGATAGCACCTGCCCCGTCCTTCTGGATATTGGGTTCTTGGAAAAAGTAAGGTCAACTTATGTCCAGTGCAAATGCAAGATTGCCAACTATTAAAAGTGTAATAATGTTTTATTGGAGGCAATTATCGATTGGGGAAATCGAATTTATCGGGTACACAATGTTTGAGCCGGTCTGTGTCATAATTACGTATATTTGGTAATGTAGAGAGTGGTTTGCACGCCCCAGCGTGTGAAGGATCGTAGTCATGACAACAGTAACAACCAACATAGCATGGAGAACAGTCTTGCATAAGCGTGCGTAAGTTCCAACCAAAGCGTTCCATGTTGCTTGTGTTATCTTGACCCGCAGTCTCAGTTTCCAATGATTGCCGGTCTGATGGCAAAACACACTAGCTTACAGTGATTGAAGCATAATGTAAAGTTCGCTATTCGTTTCATAATTATGCATATTTCATTTCTGCGCCTCATGACTGATTATGTTTACATACTATCAATCTATCATAACGAACGGGGGCGGGGGGCGGTGACGCTTCCTACAAATTGTGTGACATTGCACCGATGTAATGTAAATAATATATCTCCATGATCTAGTGTTTCGGGAATATTTATAAAGTAACAAAGATCATTAAACCGTTCATGTTCATGCAATAACTTGTTTAGGCAGGGTGGAGGAGGTATGTGAAAGCCGCCTCCTCCTCCTCCTCCTCCTCCTCCTCCTCCTCCTCATCATCATCATCATCATCAGCATCATCAGCATCATCATCATCACCATCATCATCATCATCATCATCATCATCATCATCATCATCATCATCGGGGGTGTCATTGCCTACATAAACTATAATATAAGGTTAAACCGGCGTTTCGGTCCTCGATTGTATCAAAAAGGAAATATGAAGGAGTGCAGGTTCGGAAGGTAGAGTTAACTACGAAGATGAAAATTGGTTGCAATCTTATTAAAATGAGTCTTGATATTTATGTGCTTTTTTCAGTGAAATAGACAAGACGGTCTTATTACTGTATAGCCTGCTAAAAAGGTAATCATTTCGGGGAAAGTATTTATCTACGACAACAGATTTCACGACTTCCGTTTTTGGTCAACGGACAATAAAACATAATTACAGCAATTGAATCAATGAGACTTTCTTTTTACTGTCTTGTGTATATACTTGCATTTTAGTATTATATTTTACACACTAAAATAGGTCCTACCCTGTGCGGGAGTAAAAGAGTACATCCATAAATAAATGATCATCTATCATAAACTGCACTTTACGATAATAAACATGGGAAATAACATTCGGTTAAATGGAGTCATTAGGACACAAATTCTTTAAACCATTAGTTACATTGTACTTTGATTTTCACTTCATGTTTGTAATGTTCTCACGAGTAAGCCATGCATATTTAAATAGGCCAAATGTACGTTTCATGATGCTTCGATTTTAAATACACAACCAACGATGATTAACAGTTTCTTTTTAGTTAACTTTTAAAGTTATACTGCCAAATGGGTTGAATTAGACAGTGTGATTACCATATCCAAACCGTAGTCCTAACAAAACAAATCCAAGTCAATTCCGACCAAAGGCAATGTTCCTTGGTATGTATAGCTGAAACATATAAATTTATAGTTCGTATTTACCCAAAAGAGACCAAAACGTAAGTGCAAAGGTCCATAGGGGGGAAAAACCTTATCTAGTTTTCACATGACAGAATGCAAAAAGTTTTGTTTGAAATTATAGGCCTATTTCAGTAAATTGGCTTGAACAGTTGTGTCATTCATGCACATACAGGAGCATACAATTTATGAAAAGGGACCAAAATTTGCATCACATCAGAGAATTTGTAAGCGGAGGTTCTTAATTTGTTGAAAATGTCTATAAAATTCAGTATTTAAAAAGGTATTACTTGCAACCACCATCTCAACAATGATCATCATCCATATAAGTCTACAAAGTGACACCAACACCAACATCAATCCATCAGAAAAGCCCTCTAGGCCTAAAATGACCATCAATAAGAATCTAAACAACATGATTATATAATTCGATGTGTTTTAGGCATGTAGTTAAAGATATGATGTTGTTTTAAAGGAGATAAACTAAGAGTATTTCAAAAAGAAAAGTGTTTGAATTTCCAAATATAGTACGTACATTGGTTCAAATGTTAAACATCAGCCAGAAGCAAGTGACATTAGGCCTCAAATCATTAAACGTAGTCAAAAATGCATTACAATAGTCAAAATTTGTAAGGATAGCAGTCACATTTCAAGTTGGTTTCCAGAAGTATAACGTTCTCGTTGTTAGCAGTTACTTCGTCGATTTGTAGACTCAACATTACGATTGCGATTAATGGGTCATATGTTTGTATTTTGTCAAACTACTGGAATAGATTTGTGTCTTGTCGCTTTGCCTTTGGCTTGAAGTTAAATCATTTTTATTATTCAAGTGTGTAGCTCACACTTCATTTAAATTTTTCTTATTTTACGTGACGTGCACATTGATCTGCCACCAAAATCTCTGATCCTGCTCTTTGCAATGTTAATAACAAGCCGTTATGATACGGGAGTCCTGAAAAAAAACACAGGGCTATTAGTAAAATCTGTGCGAATAAGAAAATACTAGTACTCATTCAAAACATATGACAACTCTTTATATCAACTTCAGCGTTTGTTGGAAAAACCGTTCTTTGTGTCCAAGATGCTAGTTTGAGAAGAGCAGTATATTTTGTCCTTTTTGGTTAACGAACATACCTCTCTGTTAACTAATACCGGCCAAAGCAGCGCCATGGTTAATGTGAATCCCCGGTTATACCAGTAAAGTTCTACATAAATCTTCTGACCTCGAGTTAATGCCATTTCGCCAGCTGATATTACGTAAGTCACCTACAAGCAAAGCTGGGAATATTCTGCCTTGTGTGCAAATAATTGCTATACAATAATAGCAGTGAACATGAACATATGATACTGGCGTATCGCCAGAAATCGAGAATATCAGCGCCGAAATAAAAGTCCTTACATGTCAAGTACAAAGCACAGCATCGCATAGCATAGCATAGCATAGCATAGCATAGCATAGCATATCATGCCATTCCTACTAAGCAGACTAGATTTAATATCAATGTTTTTGTCGTGGTTAGCGAGTATACATGTGGTCGGATTGCTCAATTTGTTCATCATAGGCAGTATTCTGAGTCTATTTTCATCCCAAAATACACTGTATATAGAACAAAATAATTATTTCTATGTAATTCTACTCAGATTATGTATGTTATATATATTCTCTCTCTCTCTCTCTCTCTCTCTCTCTCTCTCTCTCTCTCTCTCTCTCTCTCTCTCTCTCTCTCTCTCTTCTCTCTCTCTCTCTCTCTCTCTCTCTCTCGTACCGTACTGATGTACCTCAGTGAACGTGCAGTAATGATTTGTATTGTATTGTATATTGGGACGTAGGCCCATGGAGGAATAAATAAATTCCCTTCATTGTAAAGGTCCAATACTTTTAGGTAAATAAATATTCATTCATTCATTCATTCATTCATTCATTCATTATGGAGTCATTAATTTTTCACTCATTTCATTATCTGTGACAAATTTTTATGTACAATGAGCCAGCTGCCCATGCATTTGATACACATATATGTACAGTCGTTACAAGCGCCACACACGCGCGAAACTTTTCATTCAATCATGCTGCGTGTATGTGCTCACAGCTATAAGGGACGACGGGGGAACCGAGAGTGGGCTTCTTTTACTGCACGGGTTTACCACATTCATGCCTCGGTACTTCATGTACACGGTTACAAAAGGAAGTATACGCGCACCAGCTTTCTGATTAATCACAATCGTGTGTACTATGTGGACTGACCATTGCCCATCTTGCTCTCTTTACACAAAGCTAGTCAGTCATCAAGTACCTGATGATCATAGATACTTACTTGTGGTCTGTTGGTCTCCATTTTGCGAGTGATATGACGAAGATGTGATCCTTACTATTCTTCCTTGTGCTTGTGCAGAGTGTTTCTAAAAAAAATGAGCAGGAGGCACTGGTTTCTACACACTACATTTAGAAGATTCACCAAACATGAATTAGTTTGGTCGCCTCGGTGACTCATGCCCACACGGATGTGCTGATGGTCATGTGCTAGCGCTATATATAGAGCACTGGGGATTTACCTCAAAAAATCAATATCGCATCTTCGTGCTGCTGCTTTTAACTGCTAAGAAGACCTGGGATAGAGGCTCGAGTCTGCAGCATTAAACAAATTCTCTTTCAGAACCTTGCTCGCCCGCTCAAAGCGAGTGTTCTCGATTACGCCTCTTTCTTTTATGTACCTTTAAGTGAGAGGTATGGTGGCATATTAGTACCATCGAATATTTCTATAATATTACCACAAAACAAAACGCGAAAGCAAGAAAACACGAAGGCGAAAATGCGAAAGGACGACGCGAAAAAAAAACGACAAAAAGTATGTCGTGTTTTCGCATTTGTGTTTTCCAATTTTCGCAGTTGTATTAATCGTATTTTCGCATTTTCGTCCTTGTCGTTTCAGTAGATAATGAATACTAAAGCAAGGAAATAAGATAACACGACCTGAACTGCGAAAGTGCGACAACACGACTGCAAAATCACGGCGTCATTTATGTTTTCTTTTCGTAGTCGTATTTTGGCGTTATCGCAGTGGTGTTTTTTTATTTTCTCGTTTTCGCATTCATTCTTTGATGGCATTTTCCCGCAATACCTCTCTGCATTGCGGAAACGGGTATGCCTAAAGCCCGGAAAGAAAAGAAAATAAGCAAAAAGAACCACAGAGAAGCAAAAAGAACACACACAACAGCGAAAATGTTTCAATGCGAAGGTCTGATGTCGTTTTGGGATTTAGTGAATACCTTATTTAACAAAAATGGAATTGATATACACCATAAGTGACTAAATATGACAACATCATTGCCAGATTGTGACACCCATTCAGTGATTCCAAATTGCAACGCTAAATGCCAAAAACAAAAACAAAAACAACACAAAAACAAAAACAAAACAAAAACAAAAAATCAAAATCAAAATCAAAACCTAAACACGGAACACCCCTGTTTTGTTCTGTTGCAATACCAACGTGTATAGCATAAAAGATACTAATATTTTTAGGGTCCTCATAACGAACTGAATGTCAATGGTTGTGTGCTTATTTAGCTTTTGGTTCTTGTATTGTGTTATGTAGAGACATTAACAATTCTTTTTTAAAAGTTATATCTATATACACATAGAATACTGTTTTATTGGCAGTTCAGGAGGTTTGGAGAAATTATTGAGTCACTTGGTTGATGTACTTTACAGCCTGCTGAAAGCCACCGGGCAGCAAATTTGATAAGCAATATGCTTGACCAATAAAGTAAGATTTAATAGCAAGAAGTTGATAGTGAATTAAATTTACCTTTCTGTATACATGGTCATGCACAAGCTGTTCAACATTCAGTATATGGTTTTCAGTCAATGGTGCAGGATAGGACTTTGCGCTTAGAATATCGGAATTGATCGTGTTCAAATGGTACATGGGCGTACATATTTAGCTTTGGAAAGTTTCTCTTTATATTAAACATACGTGTGCTGCATTTTCGTTTTTAGGAAAGGAAATTTTGCCTTCTGATAGAGTCTAGGCTTAGAGAGATTTCAAAGTAAAACACTCTTTATATTGTTCAAATGTTAGTCCAATTTGAGTTATAAACACATAAGATGTAAGTCTATCATTGTGATAGTATATGTTTAACTCATTCCACACCAATCCCTGATTTTCCCGTATATATTTACCTAGATTTAAGATGGCATTTGCATATTTAAATTCATCAAAAAGAAAGAGCTTTCTTGCTAACTAAAAACACAGAAGACGTACTTGTGCATATTATGATAGTGACGGCCGCCTAGCGACACGGGTTTGTGGGCAGTTTGGCTTTACTGCCAGGAAGACATGTGCACTACCCTGTGAGAGGAGCAGAAAAGTGACTTTTGGGTCGGGTCAAGAGACTCTTGTCTAAAACGCCACGCCTTAACCAGAAACTGCTTGCTTATTTTGTCAAATACATGTACATCCCCAATGTTGTCACCAAAGGAGTACCCATGGTCTCCTAAAACAGGCACAGTTTACCCAACATAGGGGAACTACAATAAAGGGTCCATACTTTTTCCGCCCCATATTTACTTAATACCCTGTCTAATTCTGTGAAACATGACATTTTTATGGCGTTAAAGCCTGGGCATAATAATGCAAAATGACCTAAGTCTTCTTTACCATTTTCACACAGTTCACATTTAGAGTTACAAATTCCCCATCGATCTAAATTTTCATTAATACATGAACAGCCCGTGCGTGCCTTGCTGTTCGCTGTGAGGCATAGAAATCATTTATATTGACAAGATACTTTTCTCCAAATGTAGATATTTTCATTGCACGATACCAATAGAGAGAACAGCTGTCGTCAATATCTTGAAAAAAGGAGATTTTATAACTGTCAAGGCTGAATCTCATATGGTTGTAACCAGCTTTCGTTATTGCTAGGGAAAGGTTGATTTGTGTATTAATAATACTATTATGTATCTTCGAGCAGTATGGCCAGGCTAACTGGGGACCATTGAGATAAACTTGCACCAAATCTTCATAAACCTGCTCACAGAGACGAGTCTCAGTAATAAACAAATAAGACACAAATAAATCATCGTGACAATATATGTTTAAATGATTGATTATAACATCTTTTCTCTTGTTTTCGGTATTGAGGGTGTGTAACACTAAATACCAAATTAAGAGAACTAAACAGATCCAATTCTTGCTGATGCAATGCTCTTTATTTTTCTCAAATGTAATCCCAATATATGGACAGTAATGAACAATTAAAATACAAGTCAATCATCTTGATAGTATTATTTTGTTTAAATGATTAATAAAACATCTTTTCTCTTCTAAACTACATGTCACTGCATGGGAGTTGTGTACTGGAAGAAAAGAATACATTTGAGAATGTATAATATATGAATGTCAGCGTTCGGGTGAGAAAATTCTCACCCATTGTGCGATTAACACAGTATCAGGGAAAATCTGTTATTGTACCTTGTATAACTAAAACGATCGCACAGTGCTGCCTCCACAGTTCACACCCTTGCTTCGTCGAACTATTGAACGTCTACAATTCTTAAAAAATCTGGCTTTCTCTTTTTTGTTTGATAATTTGTTTACTATATAAACTCAGGTCTAATTTGTGGTTTTGGACCTAGAAAAAAATCACTGTTCGCAAAAGTGAGGTGTTTACTAATGGCAGTTAAAATCACTGTGTGCCTTGACTGCTCTCTATAAGATTTAATATCCACAAAATGTGGGCCGAAACGAAGTCATGTGTTCAATTGAGAAGTTTTTTTTTTATGTATATTCAATGTGTTTATAACATTTTATTCTGGGTTTTATGTATAAAATATTCAGTTGAATCCAAATATGTACAGGCACTGATAATCATCAAACATTATGCATCACTTACTGTCAATTGAGAAATTATGAAGCGTCTCTTTAAATTTGTCCCTGACGCACACTTGGAACCAGCTTCCCTATGTAGGTGCCTTGTGAAATATATACAACACTACAAAGGATGGCTGTATAAGGCCACATTCCTGAGGGGATTAAAAATTATAGGGCCACATTCCCGAGGGGATTGTGACACTTACCCCACCTGATAATAGATCAGGGGGAATTCCACAGGATCTAAAAATAGATTACCTGTGACAGCAACATACTGATTAGGGCAACAGGTGTTCCTTACATAATAGGATCAACATTATACTGACAAGGTCAACAGGCGATTAATATCCAGTGTAAACCGGAAAATTATATAACTAGGATTAGTCACCCCTCGAATATTCATCAACAATGCCAAAAATCAGTCATCAACTCAGGAACCACAACTTGCTACAATTCCAACACAGCCACCTGTTATACAGACCAGAACTCGTAAGTTGGCTCTGAGTCTCTACTTTGTATTGTGATTATCATCATCATCACTGGTCTACTTGCTAAAGGGTACACAACTTTTTGTGTCAAAGATCAATCTGAAATTTTATAAGTGGAACAAGCAAGAGAGAGTCAAGTAAGGATGGAAGACTATCTCTCCAATATATATTATTCACCCGACCGGGCTGCTAACTTCTCCAGTGCAAAAAAACTGTACGATGCAGTGAAGACTGAAGGGAGACACAACATCAAACTCAATGACATCAAGAAACTGGCTTGAGAGTCAAGAGACTTATACCCTCAACAGAACTTCTCAAAGACCCAAACCGCAGAGCTGGGTAGTGGTTAAGGTGTGGACTCTCAATGTGACTGTGATCTGGGTGACATGCAAAGTCTAGCTAAATATAATGGAGGTATCAGATTCATTTTGTTGGCTATAGACATATTCAGTCGCTATGTATGGGTACGTCTTTTAAAATCCAAGAAAGGTCCAGATGTGGTCAAAGCTTTAGACAACATTTTCAAAGAAGGCAGACAACCCAAACACCTTCTTCGCGTCGACAGAGGAATGGAGTTTTCTAATCAGTATGTGAAAAAAGATGTTGAAACAATATAACATTCATCTATTGCTCACCAATAACCTATCAAAAGCCAACTATGGAGAGAGAGCCTTGAAAACCATCAAGAACAAAATATTCCGATACATGATGTCCAAACAGACTCACAAGTATGTGAATGTATTGCCAGACCTAGTGAAAGCTTACAACAACACGAAGCACAGTAGTCTTGGAATACCACCTTCCAAAGTGAGCAAAAACAACGAGGCTGAAGTCAGACTTGACCAATACCTGTTACGCAGGAAAGATAAATCTATGAAACAAACCTACAAATTTAAAGTGGGTGACATTGTACGCATTTCTCATCTCAAAACTGTATTTCAAAGAGAATACCAACAAAAGTGGACTGGTGAACTGTTTAAAGTAACAAGACGCTACAAGAGAAATGGTATACCAGTTTACAAACTTCAAGACTGGAACAATGAACCCATTGAAGGCACCTTTTACAACCAGGAACTGCAAGCTGTTGATGTGGATGAAGATACCTTGTTCAAAGTGGAGAAAGTGCTAAGAAGACAGACGAGAAATGGACAGCAAGAAGCTTTTGTGAAATGGTTACACTGGCCTAAAAAATGTAATAGTTGGATACCAGCACAGAATCTCCAAAACTTATAAGTAGAGCTTACAAAACATATAAGTAGAGACCATGGATCAAATATTCTTATTTGTGTCCAGTGACGACTGTAAGACGATATTGCCATGAAACAACCCAGCAAGATTTACCATACAGTTACCACGCATCATCGATCTAAAAGGCACTTGGGTGTGTGCACTTACTGAGATTGACCTGGACAATAAGTTGGTAACTACTCCTAAACAAGTGATCGTGTCCACAGAATTGATTGAAGAATCATACATAAGTGATACGCAGTGGCCTGTACTGAGTCGTATATCACTGGAAACTGATGAGGACATTGAGCACACCTTTTGGGATCCCTATTATTTTAAGGTCGTACAAAATCAAGTTCATAGAATCCACATTTATCTGAGAGACCAAGACTTACAACCTGTTCAGTTTAGTAGTGGCAAATTGACGTGTGTACTGCACTTGATACGCATTGCATGATGACGTCAGAGATTATCAAAAACAAAAAAAACTGGAGCAAATGGGAGCATTTTTTCCTCGATATGAGCCAAGGAAGAATTCCTTACTCATCTTCAGGATAGTACATCATGGACGAAAACCCTGAATGGAGTAAGAAAACAAAATAGCTTAACAAGCCAGTCATTAGTTTGGTCACCCCTGTTGCCCAGACCATTGAGCAAGCTAAAGCCGAGGTGAAAGATGAAAAATCTATAAGTAGAGGACAGAAGAGGAAAAGTATAAGTAGAGCTGCACCACAAGGCAAGAAGAAGAAGCAACAAGATGCAAAGAAGTCAAAAAAAACAAATCAAGAGGAAACCAGGTACAAAGAAAGAAGTCAATGACAGACTATCCTAGACATGGAAGCCGTGAATACAAAACTATCTCTGTTTAGAGATTTACCACAAGACTTGGGTATCGATACCATTAAATGGATAGAATACAGACCTACCAGTCAACTGACACAGGGAGCTGCCATCACTTTCTCCATTCCACCTAGTCCTATGTATATGGATCTCAAGAGATCACGTCTTCATGTCAAATGTCACATCCTGCAAGGTGATGGCACACCTCTACCAAAAATTACAAATATAGCCAGTCCTCCTGATGCAGCCAAAGTAGGTCAAATCAATAATGTGTTAGCCAGTTTATTTAGTCAAGTGGATGTCAGTCTCCAGCAACAAGTGATTACCTCCACAGTGAGCACCAACTATCCCTACAAAGCCTACCTGGAAACTATACTGATAGGTGGAGATGATGCACAGAACAAACTTCAAGCCCAAATGTATTTTAAGGACTCGGGTATGAACTTGTCTGAGGACAATGATCCAATATTAGGGATCAATTTTGGATTGCTCCAGAGAGCCACCCTCTTTAAAGAGAGCAAGATCGTCGATATGGAGGGACCCATCTTCATGGACATCTGTCAACAAGAGAGATTTATCCTGGATGGTGTATCTGTGGACATCAAGCTGTACCCCGAGCCAGAACCTTTCATGTTGATCAGTAACAATCCATCCCCCAGTTACAAAGTGGAAATCACTGATGTTCTATTGAAGGTCTGCATGGTTCAAGTGTCCCCTGGCATCATCACAGGCCATTCTCGTGCATTGGATTCTAATCCTGCACAATACTTCATCAGTCGTTCTGATATCAAGACATATGCCATACCTCAACGTTAGTTTGCATTGACAGTGGAAGATGTCTTCCAAGGAGCTTGTCCAAACCAAGTGTTGGTGGGTCTGGTATCTTCAACAGCCTACAATGGAAGTTATACCACCAATCCCTTCAAGTTCCAAAACTACAAGTGTAACTTTGCTGCGCTCTACATTGATGGCCAGAGTGTTCCTGCTAGACCTTTACAACCCAATTATGAGACTGACAATTATGTGGAGGCTTTCACAGCTCTCCTGACAGGCAGAGGTGTATATCAGTCTAAAAGTTACAACAACAGCATAAGTAGGGAGGATTTTGCCCATGGGTATTGTCTCTACTGTTTCGATCTGAGCCATCACCAAGACTCACAGCATCAACCAATTAGCAAAAAGGGTAATACACGTCTGGAACTTAAGTTTGCCAAAGCATTGCCAGAATCAGTGACGGCCATCATATATGCTAAGTTCCCAGCCACCGTGGAGATTGACAAGTCATGATGTGTCACCGTACAGTGAATACTCATCAAATTTGAAACATCCTGCTGAGAAATTAAACAACACGTGACCAATTAGGTGCAGTGTGTCCTGCTGACTGTATACCTCTTCATGTGATGACAAGACCTCAAATTTATATTGTCAATACAGACCCAAGAGGATATAAGGGACGACATTGGGTGGCAATTTACTTTCCTGTGGAGGGACCATGTGAATACTTTGACTCCTGTTGAAGACCACCGAGACTGCCCTGGTTCAAGGAGAGTTTGAAGAACAATGGTCCAACATACATCTACAACTACAGGTGACTACAAGACTATCGATCAAAGATGTGTGGATGTTATTGTGTGTTGTATGCACTACTGCGTTGCCGTGGTTGGTCCTTACAGAACATTTTTAACCTGTTTGACTATAGACATTTAAAGTTGAACAAACATTTCATTGTGACAGTCATGAAAAGGATACATGAAGCCAAGCAAAAACATAACCATATACCAAAAAGGATTTAGTCCCTGGAGATTGGATTGTCCCATACAGGGATGTGACATGGTCGGATTTGCAAAGGATGGTAGTCATGGATGGTATACGCTAGGACGTCATTTATATTTTAATCATGGAATACAAAAAAAGGACAGAGCAAAATGGATTTGTGTGGCCACTCACAGTCACAGTGGTTGTCAGAGAATCTCAACAGCTCTTGAATGTTATCAGCGCTTATGTTTCACCCATATGTTATTAGGTAAAGGGAAGCCTACTAGAATAGATGAACAGAGAATATTTCATAATGAGGCAAGATGTTTATATTCAATGCTCCCTTGTGTGTATGTAGATTAGGACAAAACACCATATGTAAATACTTGAATAAAATCATGTAGTGTAATAAAATATGAAAATGTCATTACATGTTTGTTGTTCTTTATGTGTGTGTGTGTGTGTGTGTGTCTGTGTATGCAAACAAACCAACAAAAACTCGTGATTTTCTGTGTGACTGGAAGCCATAAGCTTCATCTTTTTCACAATAGACCATTCATTCTTTGAATACATCAAAATTTCAACCACTTGATGGGTGGTTTCTTCTTGGTGAATTTCCTTATACCTGGAGGTGTCTTCTTAGCTTACATTCTCTGGTGATGCCCAATTAGTCCTCTGGGAATGCTCATATCTCTCAAAGCCTGGTAAAATAGGTCATGTCCCTCTGGTTTAAAATGTTTATACTGGTACTGGGAATCTTTCACTAAATCTGTGATGTGTGATCCAGGTAGAGTCTGACCTCCATAACTGATCTCTCCTCTCTGGTTCCATGTCAGTCTTCCATCATTCTTGATGTGACCTAATAAAGCTCTTGCTCTGGTACGGACATTTTTAGGTACCGATTCTATCCCTGTGTCCACATTTAGTCCATCATCTTCTGGCTCTTCTTCTTGTATGGTGGTCAGCGTTGTCTTTATAGGCTTCTCATGATGGGGTTTCAGCAATCGTTGATATTTTCCCCAGGGTAGTAGCACACTTTTCCGATTCATTTTAACATGCTATGTAGGATGGGGTCCACAGCTTGTAACAATAAGACCACCACCTTGGGCTGCAGTACTTGCTTTTCTCTTTTTTACACTGACTTTTTTGTCGGCAATGATCCTGATGGCTGTTCTATATTTTTTCAGTTTCTTCTTATAGCTGGGTGTGAAAGGAATACTTCCTTGTAGCAAATTGGAGGCTATGGTACCCAAGACGAACAGTTGACCTGGTGTCACTGATTTCAATAAACTGACTCGTTGTACTCTCGATGGCGTACTCAACATAAATTTTAAAAAGTCAGCATTCTTCTTCACCACTTGACTCATTTTGACGTTTGTTATGGTCTTCTACTTATAGATTTGACACCTACTTACAGTTTTTGAGCATACACTATAGGATTTTTGTTGGGAAAGATGTGTGATCTCATTCTATATTTGTCTTGGGCTTGAGGAGATACGTCAAATACCAAGTAACCACACTCTTCCTTCATACAATCCTTGTAGGCTTCTACTAATATGTTGGCTTTGCCTGGAAAGACTTGTCTTCCTAGAGTAGATATCTGAGAGGCATCATGCATGTTTTTCATCAACACGTAATACCAGGTAGTGAGAGCAATGGTACGACTACTCTTGCCTTGTTGAAACAAATTTTGTGTGATGGAGAGCACAGTGAGGTGGCAATGATGACAATCTTGTGTAAATAACAACTCCATCTCAGAGGTCTGTACCACTTGTTGCATCAAATCATCCAAGATGATCATGTTATGTTGTCTATCTGCTGTAAAACTGTCCAAATCTTGAGATGGCAGACCTTGATGCATGGTTAAGTTGGGTATACTACTTTCCATCTCGTCGAATAATGGTTGCCAAATACCATAACAATACATAATGTTGTGGGGTGGCTCTGGATCGAACATGCCTGACAAGTTTTGTAACAATCTGTAAGTCCATTGAGTCTTGCCCGAACCTGTAGTTCCAGTCACCATTATGCTACTGCATGATTGGAAAGGTAAGAGACTCTGTGTTTCCCACCAAGGCTTGTCTGTCAGTTCCATGTCTGGGGGTCCCCAAGTTATGGCACTATGTGGTTGTACTTTCTCAGTACTTATGTTCTTCGATAACCAGACTTTTCTCTGGGCAGGATTCAACTGGTGAACTTGTAAAAGATGTTGTGATAATTGTTTAACTTGAGCTCCACAGTCAGGGACAGGACCCAACTTTTCAGTTCGATTTTTCTTACTTGTTCTGACAGTCACCCATGGTCTCCTTTCATCAGCCTTTAACTTATGCACCTTCATCAAATGTAGTGGAAGTCTGGTCAAACCTTTGACAGCACAGAGTGGACAGTCCCTCATGGTGCGTGCCATGATTCTGTTTTAATGTAGTGATTGACTTCTGCCTATATAATGGCCCGTGGCTAGAGTGGCCCGTGGCTGCCAGTGGTGGCCTGTGGCTGTCAATGGTGGCCCGTGGCTGCCAAAAGAGTGGCCCATGGCTGCCAGTGGTGGCCTGTGGCTGTCAATGGTGGCCCTTGGCTGCCAATAGAGTGGCCCGTGGCTGCCAGTGGTGGCCTGTGGCTGCCATTAGAGTGATCTGTGGCCCGTGGCTGCCAATAGAGTGGCCCGTGGCTGCCAAAAGTGTGGCCTGTGGTTGTCAATGGTGGCCCGTGGCTGTCAATGGTGGCCCGTGGCTGCCAATAGAGTGGCCCCTGGCTGCCAATAGAGTGGTCCATGGCTGCCAAAAGTGTGGCCCATAGCTGTCAATGGTGGCCTGTGGCTGCCAATAGAGTGGCCCATGGCTGCCAAAAGAGTGGCCCTTGGCTCCCACTAAGTACCTGTTTGGTGTCCCTTTATGGATTCATAGAGTGGAGGGAGAGGAAGGGCCAGTTTATAATTCTTGGGAATATATTGTGGATGTTTCCGCAACCAATGATTGTATGACAAGCATATTAGAATGGCTGTCTCTTGGCCTCTTTTACATTCATACAAGTTAAATACTACATCCTTAAAAACTGATGCAAGACTTCTGGCTGTCCCTTGATAAATTGATCATCTGCAAACATCTCTTCAACTATGACATTCCACTTAATCACAGAATCAATTTTCTTCACCATCTTAAAACAGTCAAGTTGCTGATGACAGAATTGTTCCACAGTCAGCTTAGAACTGAAAAATCCACCCATGATCTCTCTTCTCTCTCTCTCTCTCTCTCTCTCTCTCTCTCTCTCTCTCTCTCTCTCTCTCTCTCTCTCTCTCTCTCTCTCTCTCTCTCTCTCTCTCTCTCTCTCTCTCTCTCTCTTTCTCATTTATAACAAAATAAACAAGACATACATTTTTGTTTGACTTATAGCCACCTATTGCGGTGCATTTTTTTCATCAGTCATTTAATAATCCAGTACAGCAAGTTATGTACATCTCATTTCCATACATTACATATTTATACATTGCTATCTATATACAAATTAAGCTATGTACAATTTTATACAATGGTGATCCATCATGACAAACACAATATTCGTGATGTAACTTTACCAATTTCATTCTAGGTACAAATATTTCTACAGTGTGGCAAATATATATATATATATACATATATATATATACAATACTATACACGTGAATAATAATAAACAGCATATTTTAGTAACCAAAGGGGACTGTGCTGTAGTCGTCCAAGATCCGACGCTTAGTGAACACCATGCCATATGCCTTTTCTTCTTCTCTGTTATATAACTTTCTTTTTCTCTTGTCTCTACAGATCTTGCTAGGATTGGTAATTACTATTATTTTCGCACGGTCTTAGATCACTTCTTTGACAGAATCAAAGTTAATGAGCCCACTATTTTTATGGTTCAAAGTGAACCCCCTGACCCTACAAACTTCTTTGCCTGTATTTGTTTTGTACGCATAATTCTTAGGGCCTGCTGACAAGAATTCCACAATATAATCCCCTTCTAATTCATCTGTAAAATCCCCAAGGTAGTCACCAAGTGGAGGGTCATATTCTCCAGGTCGACTGACATAGACTACTGAATCGGTGTCATAGTACAAAACCCTATCCCCAAGTTTTTCCAGTGCTTTGAGCAGTTTGAGGCGAGCCCAACAAGTGGTAAAGCTGGCCAGTGCTACATTTGTTTGCATATCCTCAGGAATGAAAGCACCTTCATGAGTGTATTCCAACTCAATCAGGTGATCATTGATAATGTGGAAATTATGTAACTTTTTAGTTGGATCACTGATCCTCTGAAAAAATAAGTCAGCCTGACTCTCATGTAAAACAGTTTGAATCATATTCAAACGCTGGCCAAATTTCCCCCTGTGGCTATTCAAACAAAACTTGGCTAAAGATCTAAGGCCTGGGTTCTTTTTAATACTGTCATAATCAAGTTCAATACCCTCATGATCCTTATAGTCTTCCATATATTTTTGCTTGTCAGCTTCAGTCTGGCACCACTCGGGCCATCTACTGGCTTCCTGTTTGAATTTTAGGAAGGTATTTACATACTCAGTAAACAATCCCCCCATCTGAGTGTTGACGTTGTATTGCGAGGTTTTCTCCCAATGGTACACTTCATGGATTTTCAATATTTTGAAGACCATCTGAACAGCATGTTGCAATTCTGGCATGCACCAAACTACCTGTCAACACTCTCTGGTCCTCTTTACACTGAAAAGAATTAGGATTTTACGTCTCTGCACAGGTTCTGCACAAAGCAAATTTCAGTTTGCCTCCACAATGATAGGGCAAAACAGGATGGAAAAGGCCTCATGGAGGCAAGATACTTACTTTGGCCATGCCAAAGTATTCATCAATGGATTTAAAATTTTGAGTGATGACTGTGGGATGTCCCACAGAAAATCTTGCAAACTTGAATATGCTTGGATACAAAGATGTAAAGTCAATATATTTGATTTGCCTTTTGTCCTTAACCTTGTAATGGAGACATTTTAAGCCTGTCTTGAATGTCTACAGATTCAACAAATGTAGCCATGTCAGGATTTTGTTTTAACTGCTCATGAAACTCATGTTCCCAGATGGACACATATTTATACCCTAATTTTTGTAAATATACTTTTTTTCTGGATTGTAAGAGCATACATCTGATCCACTGTATGTCTAGTACGGGGATGATGGATCTCCTGTCGTTTGTCAGGATAACATGTCGGGCAGCCATGAAATACACAGCCTAAAAATTCATAGGCTACTTTCTTGCCCTCCACTAGAGCACAACCATTCAGGCGGTACCTAGTGTTGGGGACTTTAACTTCCCCACCATTCATGGCATGTTGAATATGAATATTTTGGGAGTGCATGATCCAGTTTAACTACTGAATGGAGATTCTACTAAAATTATCATTCTGAGTATAGGCCCCAGAAGGAACTTGACCCAGAGGAGATTCAATGAACACTCTGTCTAGCCCGACCCTCCAATGATCTTTAGCCAAGTCTTCATCTGTAACCCACACTCCATCCAAATATACCTCCCACTTCCCTCCCCGATATTTGCCCAGACACCAAGGTTTAGTAGTATTGTCCACATCATTCAACAATGTCACACGATATGTGGCTTCTAAAAATTTAGATTTATAGACAGCCATACAGACAGAGGCTATGGTAATGTGGTTAAAAGGCTCTACTCCATATTTCTACTCGGTGACTACCTCCCCATCCCGCTCTACATCTACTTCCTCCCCTGTTGCTTTGATTAATAAAGATCTGAACTTGTTGCTGGCCTGTCTCAAAATATCAACGTCAGACCTACAATATTCCAAAATCTCCTTAGCAAAATTGAATGTTTTATCTTGCTGGGCATCATGCCAGATCATGAATTCCTTTCGCTCCTTGGTCCCCATGTAATGGGCACCATAACTCTTTGGATCAGGGTAAGGACCTACAAAGTTTTGACTGGTAGCTGTGTTAAAAAAATGAGGAAAGTAGCCTTTCTTGAGTTCAGCTAACTCGAAAGCTTTGGGGAGGGCAGCCAGTTTCATGGGCAATAAATTTAAGGAATCCAAGACCCGAATATCTAATCCACGACCTGTTTCCATGTACATGATTTCGCTCCCTGAATAAATAATTTTCTGAGGTCTCATGGAATTTTTTAACAAATATTCTAATAAAAAGACATTGTCATAACCTTTGCCATAATGTGATAGGACAGTGTAGTTCATGTGGCGTTCATTGAACAACCACTCGCCAAATTGAGTAGCTGTGTTCTCACGTCTGAACACAACTTCCCTTTGACCACACTCATCACAAGGCATTTTGGCAAAGGTATGACGTTCCTTGTCATATTTGTTACATTTAGAGCAACGGTGTCCACACTCTGGACATTTAGTCATAGCTTCTAGGGAATAATCTTTACAAAGATCACAAGAGGTTTGTGCTACTACTAAATTTGCTTCATGTACAGGTCTACCACAATAGACTTCTTGATTATTTTTTTCACTTTCTACAAGAACTACATGTTTTCTTTTGTTGGATACAATCTTTACATCCTACTTTTTTGTTGGGTTCTTACCCTTCTTGACATTCAGACACTTGGTCTTGACTACATTCAAAATCAAAAAACATATTTTCTAGGATGTCCTGGTTTAATACCATCTGGTTTGATGAAACATAAATGCTCTCCTATGACATATTTAGACCAGGAAAAGCATTTCCATTCCCCACACTGATGATTTTTAATATTTCTTTCCCTTCTATCAACTACATGCTTACAAGTGGTACAGCACCACCAAGTCTCACACGGAGAAGCTTGACCAGCTTTCTTGACTTGGTGCCATTGGAAACAATCAAGGTTTTGGCAGACCATATGACAATGTTTACAAGTCATGGGCTCTGTCCTTACACAGGACTTGGTTTGACATGCAAAACAAATGTTGTCACAGTAGTGTTTGGTTCTGTTTTGGTAGGGCTTGAAACAGGACTCACAAAAATAACTGGCACCAAGGAACCCTGCAATTTTTGTGATGGCATGGAAATGTTTTTCTTGACCATCATAATACAAATAAATTTTGTTAGGTTTGTTTTTGCCTACACGAATGAATTTGTTGCCACAAGCAGAACTGAGGACAAGAATTTGTACATTCAACACATGTTCAAAAGCTGGTAGATCATTAAGATCACACATTCTGTCAGTACGGATACCTGCTTCTGCACATAAATGGAGAGCTAGATTCATCTGTTCTTTACGATTCTTTTTTGTAACATGGCTATAATAGGATGTAGACACTTTGTGATTATGCATAATCTTGTCCATCATAGTCAGATTCTCTTGCCCTCGGGTCATCTCTTGCCATTCTGCAGTGGAGACTTGGTTATATTTGGCCCAGGAGACCCCAATAGCTCGTGGTATGCAGAGAAGATCATTATTGCGGATTTCAATAATGGATTTCTTTTTACCAACTGAGTTGTTGTGTCCTGTATGAACAAGTATACAATAACCTTTACAATACACAAATCATTACATTCTAAAGAATCAGCAGTGAAAATATCCAACTATACATAACTTGATGTGCCACCATATTAATTACATAGGGTACAGTTTTAATTTTATAGTGTATGAATGGTTTAATTTAATAGTGTATAGAAGACTGAGATTTGTATACAATACACAACGTTCATTCACAAGAACTCCCAATAAGTATTTCTAAGGAGTGCATTAAACATAAATAATAATTACCCCTAACTTGAGTGATGTGAGTACGGCCTCCAGCGCCACCTCTAGGCTGCTGGATGGTGCCCACAGTGATAAAGAAACTCTCATCCACTGGACGGTCTTCTTCCGACTGGAGAATGCTCTCTATCTTCTCCATAACGGTCTCGGCATCCAGGTCCTCAAGCTTTTGAAGGGGAATCACTGCATCATTGTTCAGTCCATTGTGGTGAATGATGACTCTACCCAGATCCTGGACATCTAGTCCCTCTGTAAACATGTTTAGATTAGTGTCAACTTTTGGTCAAGTGTATTATTATTATCATCATCATCATCATCATCATCATTATTATTATTCAGCTGCCAATTTTTAATAGTATGTAAGCTTACCTGTGGCTTTTCCAGGATCTCGCCAAATATGTCATGCAGTTCCTGCTCCATTTCAGCCATTCGTTTCCCCCACCATTTTTCACCTATTTTGACCTCATAGGCTCGGTCAATGGCGCTATTCTTTAGGAAGGTCCGTTGGCTTTTTTTTTCTAAAGGTGTAGCTGGCCTGTGACTTACCAGGACCTGGCTGTGGACCATGGGGCTCCTGTTGCACCCTGCTTGGTCCTGGTTGAGGACTGCTGGGGTCTGTCTCAGGCTCTAGAACAAAAATATCTTAAATGATAGAGATCTGATGGATCCATTGCACGATTCACAAATGATATTGGTCTTTACACTATTTCCTGAGTTTTTTAAAGAATGCACATGTGTGTAATAAGACATGAGTATACACACTTACCTGCCCCTCCAGTCTGTGAGTTGCCTGCCATAACACAGTCAAACTCCATGACCCCTAAAAATAGAAAAATAGAATATATAGACAAAAGTACAGTTGTTTAAAAGAATGGAAAAATAAAAATCAGTTATAAACAAAAAATTGGTACCTGAAGGTTGGTAAAAAAATTACCTTCTCCCCATGTACCATCTTGCATGAGACCTTCTGTCAGATATTGCACCTCAGAACTGTAGCAAGTTTGCTGGCAGGTGTCTGTAAATAACAAAATAGTTTACATTATATATGTATTTTTTAAAATTATATTCTGTATGTATGTTTGTCTTTATTGTGATTATTATTATTATTATTATTATTATTATTATTATTATTAGTAGTAGTAGTAGTAGTAGTAGTAGTAGTAGTAGTAGTAGTAGTAGTAGTAGTAGTAGTATTATTATGATTGTTATGATTATTATTATTATTATTATTATTATTATTATTATTATTATTATTATTATTATTATTATTATTATTATTTGTGAAATATGTACCTTCCTGGTCCATTGCCTGCATCAACTGGGCAATCTGGTCATCAGCAAACTCTTGCAAGGCAGGGGGTATTGTGATGTCCAAGTCCAGTCCCAGTTCCTTCCATTTGAGGTCCAATAGATGTTGCTTGATGGAGGGATCTTCTCTCAACCCATAAGTTTCAGCCCATTTTTCCAATTCTGCACTGGTCTCAAACTGGGTGGCCATTTGGACAATTGCTTTACAATAATCCATCTGTAAACATGAAAAAATTGACTTACTTCCTTTTACTGTACAGGATGCATAGGAAAATAAATAAATAAAACTACAAACAAGTAAACAAATGAATAACTAAAATTACACAAATAAAAAATTCCATAAAAGTTAATGAATAAATTAATAAAAGTCATACATGTAAATAATATATGAAATTACACATATATTACAAAATTTTCATACACATAATAAATAAATAAATAAATAAATAAATAAATAAATAAATAAATAAATAAATAAATTATACACAAACTACAAAACAAAAAAATCCAAAATTTCTTACATGTGAATAGTGTCTTTAACTTCATCAACCTATTAAAACTAGTCTTCCTTTGTATAAAGAAACATAGTGTATTATATTTAAATCAGTATAAATACATAAGGAAAGATATTTGTGACATCCCTTTGTAGTCTCCATTTTCATCACTCATTGATAATGACATGAATTTTTGGTACATCCCCATTTTAGTTCCTGTTGCCAACACTAGTTGGCAAAATGTCTCTACTATCGCTAACGCTGGATGTTTAAGATATAAACAAATATTTTGAGGCAATTCTGTCTCTAGATTGAATGCTAAGATCGCACCTTAATTTCACAAATCAGCAACTAACCCTATGCTAATCCTTCGCTGTAAGTTTGAGATCACGAGGTGCATATTTAGCTGGACAATGCACCAAAACACCCAGCTATCCTGAGAACCACACACAGACTCATGGTGTGACTGCACGCAGGTTGACGACTGGCGATGAGAAGTCTCAGGACTCAGGACTCAGGACTCAGGACTCGACCAAAAAATACATTAAATTTGACATAAAACAGAAAATAAATGAAACATAAGGATATACATAGAGTATTTTGGTCTGGGAGACTCCAATTACGACAAAAGTATGTCGCTATCATGGGAGCTACCCATAACATACAAGAATAGTTACATGGCAATTACACCTTGTACTAAGAGAACAATTACACAATTAGGTGAAAAAGTACAAATAACGTGTCAGAAAATTACATTTAATGTTAAGGTCAACTTTAAAAAAGGAACAAAATAGAGGAGCTATTGATTCCTACACACATAAAAATTGTTAATATAACAAATTTCAGAATAACTCTGTATAAAGTAATTTTTAATATATCTAGTCATACCTTGAAGGCTATGGGTATAGACGTTTTCTTTAATATGCGTAGCAGCTTTATTGATGGTATCAGGAAGATCAAATCTTAAACCGTTTTTTGCATAGGCATGTTTATATCCAGTGATATACATGTTTCTAGCTTGTGGGGTATTATATTGATGCAGTTCAAGATTACTATATCATGGTAACTTTAGAAGATTTCCAGGTAGTTTATTGTTAACAAATTTTTGGAAAAATTTGAATTTTGATAGAGTAAAAATATAATTTATTTTCAGGAGGCCAAGACTTTTAAATAGTGGATCTGTGTGAGCATTATGTTTTTTACAACAAATCATACGAATAGCTTTTTTCTGCATTTTGAGAATTTTAGAATTATTAGATCCCCACACTAGGATTCCGTAATTAAGTCTGAAAGAGAAGTGTCAGTATTGAAAATAGACATCGTTTATATACTAATTAATGATACGACCGGTAAGTTAATTTAGTTGTTGAAGTGACACATGAATCTCGTAACAGTTGTTGTCGTATTTCAAATATTAGACGTGGTTTTACCAAGACAGTGCTTGTACCACATTGATACCCTCCATTATCGCCACTTCTGTATGTTTACATGTAGAAGCAGTGTTCCATTCTCGGAATTAAAAGCACAGCTCGTGATGATTTTCCACACAACAGTAGTTCATCCTTCACACAATTTTCGCTGATAGTTTCAGGTAAACACATTCACATTTGAACAAAAGCAGGGGACCCAACTGGGTACATGTTTACATGCTTAGTGCACAGTTGCAGTTGGTGGCCAGCGCTCTCATGAATTCCCTGCCGAGGCACCAGTGGGCATGGCTTTAAATCATCGATTGAGTGTTGACATATCATTGCAACCTGAAAGCTAGTAGTTTTTGAAGTGACACCCAATTTTTTTGTAACATCTGGTATTTCCCAACACATGCAAATTGAACACAGTAACGACTAACGTCTGGGTCAGGCCAGTTTGACCTGTAGTGGGGAGGGACTGCCCTGGGAATTAGGCAACACTCTCCGGTTATCCGGTACCCGATGTACGGTAAACTGTAGTCTTCTCCCCCTGCACTTAACACGTTGAACTGTCCCCATTGTAATCAGTAACCCGATAATTTAGAAACATGGTGTACTTATGATGTAAAGCTGTAGCAGTACGTCAAATTTGCTGGAGAGACTTGAGTTGAGATGCTGTCACTTGTGTTCTCAGCAGATGTATGATGAAAAGGGGTGAAGCCAGCCTACTTACAGGGTTTGGGTTTCGCATACGTTACCCTTTTTACAAGTTTAAACAAGTTTTATCACTTATGCAATAAACAAGATCAACAGGTATCTTGTGTAATCAAGTGGGTGCACCTGTGTAGAATCCTTATGTCTGTGGCACTGCTTATGCAAGATGAGATCAAAAAAATTCCCATGATAGGAGTCATGCAACTTGTTGTATGAGTACTTACAATTTTAATCGCCACTTATCCTTGTTTATCAGTGGGTGTAAATCTTTTGATCAATGCATTCCAAAGCACACCCGTATAAACATTCCAGTATAATGTTGATCCCAATTATGTAATGAGCACCTGGTGATTTTATCAGTGATATGATGCCACAATTTTAATCCTTGTTATGTAATGAACACCTGTGTCTACTTAAACCCGTTGACCCTTATCAGATTCGGTTTTCCCCCCATCTATGGAAGTGGGGGTGACTAATCCTTGTTATATAATTTTCCGGTTTACACTGGATATTAATCACCAGTTGACCTTGTCAGTATAATGTTGATCCTATTACGTAAGGAACACTTGTTGCCCTGATCAGTATGTTGCTGTCACAGGTGATCTACTTTTAGATCCTGTGGAATTCCCCTTATCTATTTTCCTTGTCAGTATAATGTTGATCCTATTACGTAAGGAACACTTGTTGCCCTGATCAGTATGTTGCTGTCACAGGTGATCTATTTTTAGATCCTGTGGAATTCCCCTTATCTATTTTCAGGTGGGGTAAGTGTCATAATCCCCTCTGGAATGTGGCCTTATACAGCCGACCTTTGTAGTATATATGGTATTTGTAACAGTAGAAATTAGTGACTGTAGATGCCATACATATATATGTATATATATATATATATATATTCCAAGCCTGATATTACAATCAGATTTATGTGTACGCAAATGGTTTCTTTTTGGGTAATATTAACGCATGTTTGCTGTATTTTACTTCATTCGTTTCTCACTGATTTGTTCAAGTGTGTGCAGAACCAAAAGTACATGCAGAATATGTCTGCACAACACAGTATGGTTAATCAAAAGAAGTATATTAGATGTTTTTGGTGATTGTGACCTGTTTTTCCCCTCGTCGTCGTCCTGTATAGATAGAGAGTACCAACTATGATTTCACCAGATATTGTCTGATTGGAATAATGTTTATAGATTCGGTTGGTTTGTCACACAACACACATGAGAAATAAGGGAGCAGAGTAATTATATACCTGGAATCCCAGGGACTGTTTGTTCTCAACCAAATTTTGCCAGTAGATTGCAAACTCCAAGTGAGTGAAACTGATAATAAGTTCATGCTTTAATTTTTAGGCATTAAGTTGTTTATACCGGTTCAGAACTCAGCATTTTAATTATAGCCAGTGATTAAAAAAAATCTCCCGTCTGTATTTATATTTACAAATCATGATTTGTATTGCAAACAAAATGATCTGCTTACAGAAAGAAATTGACTTGTCAAAATATACGGAGGAACGTGTGCAATATGGACAAGAGTAATTCCATATGTATATAGATTAGACAGGGACAGGTTAGCTTATGGAGAGTAAAGATTTTGGACTGCAGAATAGGGTGATGACAACTAGGAAGTGGTTCTGGGCAAAAAGACACAAATACAATACTCCTTTGTCCAAAATTTAGACCACACCCTTATATATAGAGCTGGACGAACTTCATTTGAGGTACATTATTGGTCCACTTTTTGAAGATTCTGTTCGGGCGATGCTGCATTTCAATACTTTTTACTTTTAAGGCTGTGTTTCTATACATTGTCGTGTGGAATAAGGAACTTTGCAAGTCATGCTGCAGCTGCCGCAAGGGCAGCTGCATCATGACTTGCAAGGCAGTGCCAGAACTACTGACCAAGGCCTGGGACCATACTATGGAATGAGTTAAATGCACAAGAGCCATGTGTTTACACACTCATAGTATTTTTCATATTTCATTAAAGCGTCATTGGGTATGGGTGAAGCCAAAGAAGGGATCCATTTATATTTGAGTTGACATCCTGTCCACTGATGGCTTTGTCCATGCCTTTTTCCATTCTTCCCTCCATGAATTCTATCTTCACATTATTTCTTGATATAATTTAAAAGGGGAAAACTTGACCTGTTTATTTCAGTTCAGAGGACACATGTGTTTGTAAATGAGGGCCAATTATATAATACTTTATATGCAAGTACGTTGTTTCTTTTCTCTTACTTCTGTGCATCTCACTTTATAATATTACATGTAATTGTATGAGAAATTATGACTATATACCGATTTTTATACCCAACATTTCACAGTCGTAAACTGTTTGGTATGAACGACAATATTTCAGTCTCATAAAAGAAATAAATGGATGTCACGGGTAAGTTTAACTATTACTACTACTACTACTACTACTACTACTACTACTACTACTACTACTACTACTACTACTACTACTACTACTACTACTACTACTACTACTACTATTATTATTATTATTATTA
>OZ026618.1:11650217-11810217 GCA_964020975.1 Hermodice carunculata
CAAAAAAAGCAATTAGGCAAAAAAATTATCAAACGATTTATAATAAGAAACAAATACAAATTATATAAATTTGAAAGAATAATGGTACAAAACTTCACAATTGCAATCTCTTTATTAGATGTTACTAATATAATGAAATGTACGTTAAAAACAAGAACACATAAACCAACTCAATTTAACAGATTATGAATGTATATTTGCCAGATATTCCTGCTTGAAGCTGTTAATGTCATAAACTAGGGTAGCAACTACATATTGTATATTTGTACACATGTACTTCAGAGGCATCATGGGCTAATCTCAAGTCACTGGTCATATTTTGTCTCAACTGTGTCCAGATAGATGTGTAACATTTTTAACCATGTGCAGTTAAATGTTATACACAGGCATGTGAAATATTTGTTTCCATAAAATCCTTATATAATATGGGCGTTTATATTTGTGATTTACCTAGGTAACCATTGGGAAAAATACAAATATCTAGTCTCAGAGACTAAAATGTTGTTGCTTGTCTTCATAATTTTCTGTTTGCTCCGGTGTTGTTCGCACACCCTTTCCTGTTTAAGTTTGTCTTTATCCCATCCTTGGAATGAAGGGACGGTTTGGGCGAGATTGTGCTGGCCTGGCAGCTTCTTCCATATCGAAAGGTGCCAGTTGCGCCAGTTGTGCCAAGGTAGGCAGATATCGACTTGCCATAAAGGAATGCCTAGTCTGTGTCACAGCCACTGCCGCCAATGCAAACAGGAGCAAGGTCAGCATCCATACACTCCTTGTTAACATCCAACTGTAAAAGAATAATTTATGTATGTTCAGTTTCATTGAAAATTCACATACAGCTATATCTTTGGTCAAGGCATTTTCAAAAGTGGTCTAATCCCCTTGCCATTTTGTTTTTTTATGTATAACTACAGCTTTATCTGTATTAAAACCTGGTTTAATTTTCCTGATGCTCTGCACACAAATGTGCACAAGAACAAGAGCTAGAAAAACAGGAGGACGAAGTAGAAAGAAAGAAAAAAAAGAAAAGCGGACTTTTCATAAGGGTGTCAAATTTTGAAAAAAAATGTGAAAAAATGGTAAAAGAGTGTTTATCAGGTGGCGTCAATACTTTGAAAGTGTATGTGAAAAACAAGGTTGACTTGACATCTAATTGCTTTCAAAAGGAAAAAGGGTAAAGCTCTACATTTTCCGGTCCTGTGTTGATAGCTTTGATATAAAAATCATCAGCCACGTTTGACACAAATATTCAAAATGGATAAATTACTTAAACTAACTGGTTTATTATTTGTGCCATGTTGTAAAATACAGTTATAAAATCTGTTTTTACGATCTCTTCAGAATGAAAATGGTATAAAGCTACCCTAAATTGTTTCAAGGTTTATATATATATATATATATATATATATATATATATATATATATATATATATATATATATATATATATTCGTTTATTTGTATGCGTGCATTTCTGTAAGATATTGATGAAGCTGTTTGGTTTTTGAATGACACCCACCAAAAGGCGACGTGTAGGACAGTTGCAACTTTTTATACCTGTAGCAGTTTGCAGACATAGGCGATTAAAAAAATCATTTTTACATTTTTATTTACTTTTTTCTAATCCGGCTAAATTGACGTCGGCTGGTTTGCAAACCGAATAATAAAAAAATGTTGGCCTGTCAGAGTCCAAATCACCCAACTGGCGTTTTTAAAAATGTGTCGAGGTCAGTTATTCTCACAAAATCCAAATGATAGATATTTTCAAAAAGGGACAAAGCACACTAATACGTACCCCATTTATCTGGTCTGCAATGCTCCAGAATACAGAAATAAGACAAGCACTGAAGGCCGCTGTGTGTTCTCACAAACCAAGGCTGAAGACAACTGTTAAGTTAGGCAGCCCTGGGCTACCTTTATAGATCCATACTTAATGTTTGTGAACATTCAAATGATTTAGTATCTGCCATTTGTATTTTATGCTGACATTGAAAGAGGGATGTCCATGCGAGGGTATTCTGGTTGGTTTAAACCAATCACCTGTGGCAAATTTCCATGAGCACTTATACTGTCATATTAAAGTACATACTTCATGTCATGTCTCCATAACAGTATGTCCATACAAATTAGAGCTTGATAAGCAGGCCATACTGTGGACCTGTGTAGCCCACAAACAGGAACAGTTTATTCGTTCAAATATAAGTCTTATTTCTTTGCTTTGAACAAGTAACACCCACGTATGCTGCCATTTTTCAGTTAATAATAATAATAATAATAATAATAATAATAATGATGATGATGATGATGATGATGATGATGATGATGATGATGATAATAATAATAATAATAATAATAATAAACAAGAAGAATAAAAAAGAAATCAAAATAAAAATCTTTACTCTGCTGAACACAACTTGCATGAACCGCATTCATGGTTTGTCTTCAAGGCCCGTGCCTCAAAATGACAAACAACAGTTCCAGTGTGAAGTCTGGGTTTAACATCTCAATTAATTTATAAAGGCCTGCAGAGAAATAAGTGCTTCCTAGTTTGATAGGCAGGGTGCTGTGAAAGTTTGAGTGTTGATATTTTGGTGAAACAGATGGGGCTTATGGGGTCTGAATAATATAGAAAGCGGAATTTCAAGCTCCTTTTCTCTCCTTCAGCCACATTCACCAGTGGTAAAGGTTATTAAAGAATTCTTTCATGTATCCTAATCAAGTATAAAAGGTGGACATAGGTACATTAATATATATCGTTGTTTTCGCTTCAAAGTGACTCACATGCCAAGGGTTAAGATATCCAGAAATAAAGGCATAAATTTGGACCTATTGTCAACTTAGCCCAAAAGGACTTGTCATGATATGATCTACGTCGCAATTCTTGCTTTGATGAGCAGATGAAGGCACAATGTTTGCCACAAATTTGTTTTGACCATCTATCCCATACATAAACTACAGTGAACCAGGCCAGTGATGACAACTTGTTAATTGATGGTTGCCCACATGTGACATACAACAGTACGGGGCACCTTCCACTCATATACTATTTACAGCTATTTTCTTTCAGAATATGCCTCTCCTTAATCTCTAAGCTAACAATCGTCATCCATGAAAATCATCCAGGTTTCGTGCATAGTTAGTAACTACTAACACCGATATATATATATATATATATATATATATATATATATATATATATATATATATATATATATATATATATATATATATATCAAAAAGTGAAAGAGTCATAGCGATTTACCAGAGCACTTTTTTCTGTAAAGTGTTTTTTATCATATGTCAAAACGGAAATCCCTTTTCCTACTTGCACTAGATTCACCATTGCTAATATTTATTAACCTTTGCCTCCTACATTTAATGAAGTATTCGAACATAAATACATGCATTTATTACATCATGTTCAAATCAAAGTGACGCACATGGCAAAGGTTAAAATACACCATACAAACACATATATTTGAATACTACTGTAAGCGTATGGCCCCAGGGACTTGTCATCTTATGATCTACATAACAATATTTGCTTTATTGAACGGATGCCCAAGGGTAGCCACATAATTGTTTTGAGTATATATGCCTTTTATATATCATCACAGTGAACTTTCCCAATCCCCAGTCGAAATAAGCATATCTTGGTACAATGTTTCTTCATCGTAACGTTAGAATAAAGGCTTGATGGTGTGCTCATCTAGCAGCTGCTAATGGCGTATGCCCAGGGACAGGAAGCAACAGACGGTACCACTGGGGAAGAGGTATCATGTGTTATATCCTGACCATAGTATTGGCCAGAATAGGTCAGATGACCTCTTTTGTTACCAGAGCCGTCCTCTACCTCGTGTGTGTTAGATTATGCCCTTAATTCGGTCAGTTGAGTTATGTTTTAAACGAATGCCTAGTATTGTTACAGACGGATCCATTAAAGCCAACAAGACCACGGACAGCATGCATAGATGCATTTTTCACAATGAAGAGTAACAAAAACAGTCATGTATAATCACTTCAGTTCAATGGTATGCAGCTTTATTTGGTCAACACATTTTTAGAAGTGTTTCAACTCTACTTTACGTTTTTCATATTCAATTTTTTTTTCTATTTATAAATTCCTCTATATTTCCTTCATAGCGTGTTTGCAATAGACCAGTTCATAGGACGCGGCTTCATTCTATTCACTTCGGGAAGCACACCCTGCTTTCTTTTTATTTTGTGCTGAACCAGGCTGCCAGGATGACATGGGGAACGATTAAAAAATAAAACACAGGATGTGCTTGGATTTAATGGCAAATCAAACAGTCAGCAAACTAAAAGTGCACGTTTCAGCATTGATGTGACATTTAAGGTAAAAGATTTGCTTTGTTAAGCACAATCCATGCTGTGATCACAAGCGTTAGCCGTGGCTTCTGTTGTAAACACGAAGGTGTAGGCCGGACTCGGCAACTTGTTGATTGGACAATCATACCAACAATGGAATGCCTGATTAATTAGGGTCCGGAACAGTTCGAAATAACTCGGTATAGAAAGGTCTATTTTCTAACGTTATTCTCTGCAAATATGAGCAAGAATAAAGAAAACAATGAGAATATGAATCAGTGGAAGCACATGAACAAGAATTAAGGCCTGTTTAAAGATATGTGATATTGTGAAAATAAAAATCTGGTTCAATCATGTTGATCAGGAGTGGCTAATCCCATAATATATATATGTAGAAAAGAAGGTGAACTAGACGTCTGTCTTGTTTATAAAAGCCAAAAGAAAACCACCAACACTTGAAAATATGCGTGTTGGTAACTTTGATACAAATTAAAACAATCAGCCTCTTTGAAGCAAGCATCGAACTGTCAAAATAAAAGTATTTCAACTATACTCATCTTAATCGAATGATATGAAGATACATCTTTGGTCAACTTATTTTTCAAAAAGTGGGATAATGCCCCCAGGCATTTTATTTGATATTTCATTTGTATTTATGTTTACTATTTCCACTTAGTTTCCTCACTAGTCTGTCACCAATCTCCTCACGCCATGCACCACGAATGTGTTCCATAATAAGGGGAAAATGAAGAGGACGAAGAACGGGAAGTAAAAGAATATGGCAATATGATATATATTTAAAGATCACAGGTTTTAAGTTGCGAAAAAGGATAACAATTGGTAGAAGTGTGGAAGCCAAGATTCGTTATTTCCATAATTTTTATGAAAAAAAACTTGCGCAGAAACAAAGGCAGAAGGTAAACGTTCACATTTCAAAACCGATGGAATACTGTTGCAGCAGAAAGTGCTTAGGAATTAGCAGTCCCTGAAATTCCAGCAATATAAGAATGGCCAAGACGAGGCATATTCTCAATGAAAAATGTATAAGTTTAATTTGTTTCTAATATTCGCCGCACGATTTTCAGGTGCATGCAGGCAACCGTCGACTTATGTGTTCCATCACGGGACTAGTTAAATGCAGTTACATGCAACCACAACATATCACTTTGATGTAAAAGATAATCTTATAGTTTCATGTACATATGTTTCCATGAATGCCTTATGAAGATATAGGAGTCGAAATGTTAATAAACGTGAATACTATATATTTAGCTGAGGGTGAACAAAAGGGATTCCGTTCTTGATATATCGAAAATAAGAAAACTTGTCCATAAATTTGACGCGTCAATGACTGGTACCCTTGTCTTTTGTTCCTTGGATCCAGCATGCATTGCGGTATATTTTAACAAGCATGTGGCAACTGTGCTACATGCCAGTTTCGCAATACCCAACTCTAAGAAGCTTGAAATTCTTCTCGTTATAATATCCTAGACTCATGGGCCTGATACATTGAATAAGTTATCAAAACTCACGTTCTGACCACGTGCAAATATGTTAAACGCTTGCTCCTCTGCATAAAGTTATTTAGGAATTGAACATTTGAAAATCAATAGTTCAGGCTGGAAATGTGACATTTTGAGGCAAGAGCCTTAAAGACTGAGAACAAATATCAGAGATGCACTTCTTAAAGGCTTTGGTGACCAGAATGTTTTTTTTTTTTTTTTTTTTTTTTTTGTTGTTGCTGTTGTTTTTCCCTTTTTTTCATAAATTTAAGTGAAAGTATGTGTTGTAGATAATATCTGATCACAACAACTAAGGATTACCTTCCCTAGCGTGATTAAAGTATTTCTACACAGGCCTCACAGAAGCATGATCTACCTACTTGCCCTCACCCCCCCCCCCCCACCACCCCCACGCAAAAAAGTGGTGGCATGCCTCAATGGCTCCTTGTTGTTGTTGTTGTTGTTGTTGTTGTTGTTGTTGTTGTTGTTGTTGTTGTTTATAAATACAAATTTATGTTCTAGGCGCTACTGTCATATTGGAGAAGTGACCATGTTTTTGTGAAACATGCAGAGTTTTGATCTTCTGATTGCAGCCCTGCGTACTATAATTGTCCACATTTTAAACAAGTTCTTTGAAGATTTGGGAATTTAGCATGGGAATGGATTAGATGCAAGGTAAATTCAAAACTAAATAGATCCCATCTTCAGCTTTACCCATAAAAAGTGAATACTGTCATCGAATATGACAAATGCCATGATTACATGATCATTAACTGATATTTATCAAAATATTGATCCATATAAGATGACACAGAAGAGGCACCCCCTGACGCCATGAATCTGTAAATGCATGATCATTAATTAACACAAATCTGAATATTGAGCCATATGAGATGACACGGAAGGGACACTTCTTGCTTAGTGTTACTAATTAATGAAGCAAATATATTCCATTCCGAATCAAGCATTTAGGTATGATAAACAACAAGAGAACTCCTGACACGAAGGACCATTTTAGTCATTTTTGAATAGAAGTAAGGTTTGTCACTTCTGCACTTTGGTATCTCCAAAATGTAAAATGTTCTTCTCTATGCTGCATTGATGATGCTAATTGTGTATAGTTCGTTAAGGTTCATAGTCCCAGGTGGTTTACCATAAGGTCACTTCAGTTGGCCAAGAGGTATGGATATAGTTTTTAACATCATGAATCTTCTCTCGAAAACAGACTAAGCTAAATATGATTTCAGCTAAACATAAGTGTAAACCTCATGGAGACTGGTCTCTGTAACTGACTATGAGTTGAGACCAGTGGCCGTATTCACAAAGAATTTGGTCTGATCCTATCTTTAATCTAAAAATTTAAATCAATTTGGTTTGGTCCCTAAACTACTTAATCCTTTGTCACAATCATCATTCAACTGTGAAAATATATCAATATGAAGAGGGTTGTTCCTTCTTACAAATGTCCCTGTGCATCAGGGTGATGACAAATGATGTAAAGTACAGCATATGTGTAAGTGGGCTCGGCCAATGGGTGAATATATGAATATATATATATATATATATATATATATATATATATATATATATATATATATATATATATATATATATAAATATGTATGTATTTATATATACATACATACATATATATACAGATATATGTATGTATATATGTATGTATGTATGTATTTATGTATGTAGATAGACCGATCGATAGACAGATAGACAGACAGACAGACTCACTGATCGACAGATAGATAGATACATAAATAGACAGACAAACAGACAGACAGATAAATAGATAGATAGATAGATAGATAGATAGATAGATAGATAGATAGATAGATAGATAGATAGATAGATAGAGTCAACATACACCAAATTAACATTTAGCTATATGTATTTTCGTGGCCACTCCTACTCCTCAATAAACAATAGATATATTGCAGTCATTTGACACCATATTTTTAGTTTCACAAAATTATTTACTGATTTATCCAAGTACTTGCTAAATAGGTGTACGTTTTTTTCGCCTGCCAGCCCATCAGATCAGCAACATTTCTTCATGAAAGAAAACTATCACAAACAAACCACTGATATACCAAAACTTAAGGCAACAACTTTGCAGGTGGCACAGCGCTTCTAAAAAGACTAACGATGTCAAAATGCCTAAAAAAATGTTTTTGAATAGGGATGATTTCAAGCTTCACGTGCGTATTCTATATTCTAAGGGAAAATTGAAAATAGTGTCTGTGTTGATTACTTTTTGTACCATTTTCAGATGCATGCAGGCAATCGTCAATTTCAAAGTGCCAATCATAGTTGATGTATGGAATATATTATCAAAATAAATCACTGGCTAACATCTAACATTTGCTCAACAAAGCAAGGATTGTGACATAGATCATTACATGACAGCCCTCCAGGACTTACAGTGACAATATTGTCAAGCTTCATGCGCATTTACTGTATACTTTGACCTTTGCCATGATAGTCACTTTGATGCTGTCATTCCCGGTTTTCTTTTCGACTCTGTAAACACAAATGGGCTACTACGATATTGGGGACTTCAAAATATATTCAGGTGATGAAGCATACCATCATAATTATTCAATGTAGTTTTGCTGACTGTAATTGTACATTTTTCCACCCAAATTTCTAAATATCATCATCATCATCATCATCATCATCATCATCATCATCATCATCATCATCATCATCATCATCATCATCATTATCATCATTATTATTTTTATTATTAGTAATTCTATTATTATTATTATTATTATTATTATTATTATTAGCTTTCCCATTAAATCCATTTTTTTGCTTTTATGAGACTAATATATTGTCGCTCTTTACAAACAGTTTCGGACTGTGAAATGTTGCTGATAAAATCGGAAATTGGCATAATTACTCTTACAGTGTCATGTAATATTTATAGTAAGAAGCGAAAAAAAAAACAGAGAAAAGAAACAAAAGGTACTTGCATATAAAGAATTAACTCATTGGCCTACACATGCAAACACATGGGTCCTCCGAACTGAAATAAACAGGTCAAGCTCACCATTATAAAATCATATCAAGAAAAAATGTGAAGGTAGAATCGATGAAGAAAGAATGGAAAAAAGCATGGTCAAAGCCATCAGTGGACAGAAAGTCAACTAAAAATTAAATGGATTGTTTCTTCTACTTCACCCATACCAAGTGAGTGCTTCCTTGGAATATGACAGATGCCATGACTGTGTTAACATATGGTTAATAATGCATATAAATCAAACTATTGAGCCATGTGAGAAAACACAGCAGGTTCAGTGCTACAAATTGTTGAGATAAATTCCATTCCACAAAAAGCTTAGGGATGGTTCAACATTTTCATCATTTTTGAATTAGTACTTACAGTACGCAAGGGGGAAAGGGGTTAAATGGGTCTGTACACTTTCACAGAATGTGGAAAATGATGGTTAATTTTTGGTCTGTTTTGTGCAATTTTGCCATGATTTTTTGGGAAAATCATCATTTTTAAAGTACTTATTATGGGGGAGGGGAGGGGGGTCAAAAAATTTAGTACCCTAAGTACTAATTCAAAAATGATGATAATGTTGAACCATCCCTTAGAGATCATGATGTTCAGCAATAGTATTCCTGACTTGAAGGAAAAAACACACCTTTCCTCATTTGTGAACAGAAATAAGGTGTGTGTGCCGCTTCTACACTTCGGTGAGGCGGAGATGTAAAACGTCCTTGCCAATAACACATTAACGATGATTGTTGTACATAGATCTTGTAGGTTCACAGTTCCACATGATTTACCCTCATGTCACTTCAGTCAGCCCACTTGATGTAATGGACATTTTTGTCCACAATATGAATTTTCCCTCCAAAGCACAGCAAGATAAAGATTATTTCAACTAATTAAAAGTTTAAAGTAAGCAGGAGCATGCAGCAGGTTCAGGCCTATTTCGACAGCGGCTCACGTTTTGCTGGCTTGTCAGAATATGAACGATCTCTTGACTCTTTAATGTCCTTTTCGTGCACTGAAAGTACAATGTGTTGCTGAAATGTGCATGTGGCAACCTAAGTGAAACAGCACACAATTATCTTTTAAAGTGACAGTAAAATGGACAAAGAGGTTTCGGCAATTATCGTATTGCATCAATGAAACATATCCCCTTAATATTCATATTGCAAGTCAATTTTATACAACATACTTTGTTTTTTCATTAGGTATGTATTTACAACCAAAAAGTGACACTATGTACTGTTATTCGTACATAACACTTATTTAATGTCTTCATTTGTCCAGTAGCACTGTCCCTGAGTTCTTCTTTGTTGTGTGCGGAGTTGGTGGTCTGGAAGGGGACTGGTTGCGTGCAAATGACAGGAAAAAGATCGCAAGAACAAGTCAGTGAGAAACAAATTGAATCAAAATACTGCATACATGTGTCAATATTACACTGACAATGGCTAAAAATGCAATGGCCAATACAGAACAAATCAATTGTCTAGTTGTCAAAAACTTCCGTGTGTGTAGGTCTAGTCGCAATTTCAAGCTTTGTGCAAGTGTCCAAAATATTCAGGGCATCTACAGTCATTAATTTATAACGTTACATATATCATATATATAATTCATATATATATATATAATTCATATATATATATATATATATATATATACTTTATAGATAGATAGATAGATAGATAGATAGATAGATAGATAGATAGATAGAGACAGACAGGCAAACTATATGCTTATATATGTTGACGGGACGCAATAAATGTTTACTTTTAATTTATTTCTTAAGATTGTACCAATTATTATAGGAATTTGTGTGGTGCTCCTTGTACTGCAACTTAGGCACTAGTCCAGCTAATGCTGATTTTATATATATATATATATATATATATATATATATATATATATATATATATATATATATATATATATATATGAGTGTTAATAGTTACTGAATGTGCCTGAAACCTGAAGTAAAATGCACAAAGTTTCAAAAATCGTCTTGCCTCAATTCTCATGAACAACGATTGAAAGCTTTAGAGGCTAAGGGGAGGCATATTCTGAAAGAACATAGCTGTAAATAGTATATGAGTGGAATGTTCCCTGCACGCCACGTGCGAGCTACCATCAATTCAAAAAAAGGAAAAGAGTGTATGGTTTTGGCACATACACTTTCCTGCACATGGTTTCCATTTACCATATGTTGAAAATCAATTTTTGTTTACTACTTTAGCTAGATTCACCAGTGATGAATATTCTCTCATGTATTTTCATAAAGTATAAAAGGTTGACGTATGTACCTTAATCTGTATGATTGTTTTAACTTCAAAGTGACTCTCATGCCAAAGGTTAAGATGTCCAAAAGAAAACACCATTCATTTGGACCATATTGTCATCTTAGCCCAAAGCACTGTCATGATATGATCTATTTCACAATTCTTGCTTTGATGAGCAGGCACAGCAGCTAACTACAAATTTGTTTTCATCATCAATCCCATAAGTAAATGGCAGTGAACCTGCCCCATGATGACAACTTGTGAATTGATGGTAGCTCGCACGTGGCGTGCAGGGAACATTCCACTCATATACTATTTACAGCTATATTCTTTCAGAATATGCCTCCCCTTAGCCTCTAAAGCTTTCAATCGTTGTTCATGAGAATTGAGGCAAGACGATTTTTGAAACTTTGTGCATTTTACTTCAGGTTTCAGGCACATTCAGTAACTATTAACACTTATATATATATATATATATATATATATATATATATATATAAAATCAGCATTAGCTGGACTAGTGCCTAAGTTGCAGTACAAGGAGCACCACACAAATTCCTATAATAATTGGTACAATCTTAAGAAATAAATTAAAAGTAAACATTTATTGCGTCCCGTCAACATATATAAGCATATAGTCTGTCTGTCTGTCTGTCTCTATCTATCTATCTATCTATCTATCTATCTATCTATCTATCTATAAAGTATATATATATATATATGAATTATATATATATATGAATTATATATATGTAACGTTATAAATTAATGACTGTAGATGCCCTGAATATTTTGGACACTTGCACAAAGCTTGAAATTGCGACTAGACCTACACACACGGAAGTTTTTGACAACTAGACAATTGATATGTTCTGTATTGGCCATTGCATTTTTAGCCATTGTCAGTGTAATATTGACACATGTATGCAGTATTTTGATTCAATTTGTTTCTCACTGACTTGTTCTTGCGATCTTTTTCCTGTCATTTGCACGCAACCAGTCCCCTTCCAGACCACCAACTCCGCACACAACAAAGAAGAACTCAGGGACAGTACTACTGGACAAATGAAGACATTAAATAAGTGTAATGTACGAATAACAGTACATAGTGTCACTTTTTGGTTGTAAATACATACCTAATGAAAAAACAAAGTATGTTGTATAAAATTGACTTGCAATATGAATATTAAGGGGATATGTTTCATTGAGGCAATACGATAATTGCCGAAACCTCTTTGTCCATTTTACTGTCACTTTAAAAGATAATTGTGTGCTGTTTCACTTAGGTTGCCACATGCACATTTCAGCAACACATTGTACTTTCAGTGCACGAAAAGGACATTAAAGAGTCAAGAGATCGTTCATATTCTGACAAGCCAGCAAAACGTGAGCCGCTGTCGAAATAGGCCTGAACCTGCTGCATGCTCCTGCTTACTTTAAACTTGTATTTGTTGAAATAATCTTTATCTTGCTGTGCTTTGGGGGGAAAATTCATATTGTGGACAAAAATGTCCATTACATCAAGTGGGCTGACTGAAGTGACATGAGGGTAAATCATGTGGAACTGTGAACCTACAAGATCTATGTACAACAATCATCGTTAATGTGTTATTGGCAAGGACGTTTTACATCTGCGCCTCACCGAAGTGTAGAAGCGACACACACACACCTTATTTCTGTTGGTGTGTTTTTTCCCTCAAGTCAGGAATACTATTGCTGAACATCATGATCTCTAAGCTTTTTGTGGAATGGAATTTATCTCAACAATTAGTAGCACTGAACCTGCTGTGTTTTCTCACATGGCTCAATAGTTTGATTTATATGCATTATTAACCATATGTTTACACAGTCATGGCATCTGTCATATTCCAAGGAAGCACTCACTTGGTATGGGTGAAGCAGAAGAACCAATCCATTTAATTTTTAGTTGACTTTCTGTCCACTGATGGCTTTGGCCATGCTTTTTTCCATTCTTCCTTCATCGATTCTACCTTCACATTTTTTCTTGATATGATTTTATAATGGTGAGCTTGACCTGTTTAATTCAGTTCGGAGGACCCATGTGTTTGCATGTGTAGGCCAATGAGTTAATTCTTCATATGCAAGTACCTTTTGTTTCTTTTCTCTGTTTTTTTTTCGCTTCTTACTATAAATATTACATGACACTGTATGAGTAATTATGACAATATACCGATTTTATCAGCAACATTTTACAGTCCGAAACTGTTTGTAAAGAGCCACAATATATTAGTCTCATAAAAACAAAAAAATGGATTTAATGGGAAAGCGTATAATAATGATAATGATGATGATGATGATGATGATGATGATGATGATGATGATGATAATGATGATATTTAGAAATTTGGGTGGTAAAATGTACAATTACAGTCAGCAAAACTACATTGAATAATTATGATGGTATGCTTCATCACCTGAATATATTTTGAAGTCCCCAATATCGTAGTGGCCCATTTGTGTTTACAGAGTCGAAAAGAAAACCGGGAATGACAGCATCAAAGTGCATCAAAGTGACTACCATGGCAAAGGTCAAAGTATACAGTAAATGCGCATGAAGCTTGACAATATTGTCACTGTAAGTCCTGGAGGGCTGTCATGTAATGATCTATGTCACAATCCTTGCTTTGTGGAGCAAATGTTAGATGTTAGCCAGTGATTTATTTTGATAATATATTCCATACATCAACTATGATTGGCACTTTGAAATTGACGATTGCCTGCATGCATCTGAAAATGGTACAAAAAGTAATCAACACAAACACTATTTTCAATTTTTTCCCTTAGAATATAGAATACGCATGTGAAGCTTGAAATCATCCCTATTCAAAAACATTTTTTAGGCATTTTGACATCGTTAGCCTTTTTAGAAGCGCTGTGCATCCTGCAAAGTTGTTGCCTTAAGTTTTGGTATATAAGTGGTTTGTTTGTGATAGTTTTTTTTCATGAAGAAATGTTGCTGATCTCATGGGCTGGCAGGCGAAAAAACGTACACTTATTTAGCAAGTACTTGTATAAATCAGTAAATAATTTTGTGAAACTAAAAATATGGTGTCAAATGACTGCAACATAATGTTTATTGAGGAGTAGGAGTGGCCACGAAAATACATATTGCTAAATGTTAATTTGGTGTATGTTGACTCTATCTATATATCTATCTATCTATCTATCTATCTATCTATCTATCTGTCTGTCTGTCTGTCTGTCTGTCTGTCTGTCTGTCTGTCTGTCTATCTATCTGTCTGTCTGTCTGTTGGTCGGTCGGTCTGTCTGTCTGTCTGTCTGTCTATCTGTCTATCTATCGATCGATCTATCTTCATACATAAATACATACATACATACATATATACATACATATATTTGTATATATATATATCTATGTATATATATATATATATATATATATATATATATATATATATATATATATATATATATATATTCATATATTCACCCATTGGCCGAGCCCACTTACACATATGCTGTACTTTACATCATTTGTCATCACCCTGATGCACAGGGACATTTGTAAGAAGGAACAACCTTCTTCATATTGATATATTTTCACAGTTGAATGCTGATTTTGACAAAGGATTAAGTAGTTTAGGGACCAAACCAACTTGATTTAAACTTTAAGATGAAAGACAGGATCAGACCAAATTCTTTGTGAATACGCCACTGGTCTCAACTCATAGTCAGTTACAGAGACCAGTCTCCATGAGGTTTACACTTATGTTTAGCTGAAATCATATTTAGCTTAGTCTGTTTTCGAGAGAAGATTCATGGTGTTAAAAACTATATACATACCTCTTGGCCAACGGAAGCGACAAACCTTACTTCTATTCAAAAATGACTAAACTGGTCCTTCGAGTCAGGAGTTCTCTTGTTGTTTATCATACCTAAATGCTTGATTCGGAATGGAATATATTTGCTTCATTATTTAGTAACACTAAGCAAGAAGTGTCCCTTCCGTGTCATCTCATATGGCTCAATATTTAGATTTGTGTTAATTAATGATCATGCATTAACAGATTCATGGCGTCAGGAGGTGCCTCATCTGTGTCATCTTATATGGATCAATATTTTGATTAATATCGGTTAATGATCATGTAATCATGGCATTTGTCATATTCGATGACTATTCACTTTTTATGGGTAAAGCTGAAGATGGGATCTATTTAGTTTTGAATTTACCGTCCATCTAATCCATTTCCATGCTAAATTCCCAAATCTTCATTGAACTTGTTTAAAATGTGGACGATTATAGTAAGCAGGGCTGCAATCAGAAAATCAAAACTCTGCATGTTTCACAAAAACATGGTCACTTCTCCAATATGACAGTAGCGCCTAGAACATAAATTTGTATTTATAAACAACAACAACAACAACAACAACAAATAGGAGCCATTGAGGCATGCCACCACTTTTTTGCGCGGGGGTGGTGGTGGGGGGGGGGTGAGGGCAAGTAGGTAGATCATGCTTCTGTGAGGCCTGTGTAGAAATACTTTTATCACGCTAGGGAAGGTAATTCTTATTTGTTGTGATCAGATATTATCTACAACACATACTTTCACTTAAATTTATGAAAAAAGGGAAAAACAAAAACAAACAAACAAAAAAAAAACAATAAAACAAAAAAAAAAAAAAAGGAAAACAAAACAAAACTAAAACATTCTGGTCACCAAAGCCTTTAACAAGTGCGTCTCTGATATTTGTCCGCAGTCTTTAAGGCTTTTGCCTCAAAATGTCACATTTCCAGCCTGAACTACTGATTTTCAAATGTTCAATTCCTAAATAACTTTATGCAGAGGAGGAAGCGTTTAACATATTTGAACGTGGTCAGAACGTGAGTTTTGATAACTTAATTCAATGTATCAGGCCCGTGAGTCTAGGATATTATAACAAGCAGAATTTCAAGCTTCTTAGAGTTGGGTATTGCGAAACTGGCATGTAGCACAGTTGCCACATGCTTGTTAAAATATACCGCAATGCATGCTGGATCCACGGAACAAAAGACAAGGGTACCAGTCATTGACGCGTCAAATTTATGGACAGGTTTTCTTATTTTCGATATATCAAGAATGGAATCCCTTTTGTTCACCCTCAGCTAAATATATAGTATTCACGTTTATTAACATTTCGACTCCTATATCTTCATAAGGTATTCATGGAAACATATGTACATCAAACTATAAGATTATCTTTTGCATCAAAGTGATATGTTGTGGTTGCATGTAACTGCATTTAACTAGTCCCGTGATGGAACACATAAATCGACTGTTGCCTGCATGCACCTGAAAATCGTGCGGCGAAAATTAGAAACAAACAAAACTTATACATTTTTCATTGAGAATATGCCTCGTCTTGGCCGTTCTTATATTGCTGGAATTTCAGGGACTGCTAATTCCTAAGCACTTTTTGCTGCAACAGTATTCCATTGGTTTTGAAATGTGAACGTTTACCTTCTGCCTTTGTTTCTGCGCAAGTTTTTTTCATAAAAATTATGGAAATAACGAATCTTGGCTTCCATACTTTTGCCAATTGTTATCCTTTTTCGCAACTTAAAACATGTGATCTTTAAATATATATCATATTGCCATGTTCTTTTACTTCCCTCTCTTCGTCCTCTTCATTTTCCCCTTATTATGGAACACATTCGTGGTGCATGGCGTGAGGAGATTGGTGACAGACTAGTGAGGAAACTAAGTGGAAATAATAAACATAAATACAAATAAAATATCAAATAAAATGCCTGGGGGCATTATCCCACTTTTTGAAAAATAAGTTGACCAAAGATGTATCTTCATATCATTCGATTAAGATGAGTATAGTTGAAATGCTTTTATTTTGACAGTTCGATGCTAGCTTCAAAGAGGCTGATTGTTTTAATTTGTATCAAAGCTACCAACACGCATATTTCCAAGTGTTGGTGGTTTTCTTTTGGCTTTTATAAACAAGACAGACGACTACTTCACCTTCTTTTCTATATATATATATATATATATATATATATATATATATATATATATATATATATATATATATATATATATATTATGGGATTAGCCACTCTTGATCAACATGATTGAACCAGTTTTTTATTTTCAGAATATCACATATCTTTAAACAGGCCTTAATTCTTGTTCATGTGCTTCCACTGATTCATATTCTCATTGTTTTCTTTATTCTTGCTCATATTTGCAGAGAATAACGTCAGATAATAGACCTTTCTATACCGAGTTATTTCGAACTGTTCCGGACCCTAATTAATCATGCATTCCATTGTTGGTATGATTGTCCAATCAACAAGTTGTCGAGTCCGGCCTACACCTTCGTGTTTACAACAGATGTCAGGGCTAACGCTTGTGATCACAGCATGGATTGTGCTTAACAATGCAAATCTTTTACCTTAAATGTCGCATCAATGCTGAAATGTGCACTTTTAGTTTGCTGACTGTTTGATTTGCCATTAACTCCAAGCACACACTGTGTTTTACTTTTTAATCGTTCCCCATGTCATCCGGGCAGCCTGGTTCAGCACAAAATAAAAAGAAAGCAGGGTGTGCTTCCCGAAGTGAACAGAATGAAGCCGCGTCCTATGAACTGGTCTATTGCAAACACGCTATGACGGAAATATAGATGAATTTATAAATAGAAAAAAAAATGAATATGAAAAACGAAAAGTAGAGTTGAAAAACTTCTGAAAATGTGTTGACCAAATAAAGCTGCATACCATTGAACTGAAGTGAGCATACATGAATGATTTTGCTACTCTTCATTGTGAAAAATGCATCTATGCATGCTGTCCGTGGTCTTGTTGGCTTTAATCGATCCGTCTGTAACAATATTAGGCATTCGTTTAAAACATAACTCAACTGACCGAATTAAGGGCATAAGCCAACACACACGAGGTAGAGGACGGCTCTGGTAACAAAAGAGGTCATCTGACCTATTCTGGCCAATACTATGGTCAGGATATAACACGTGATACCTCTTCACCAGTCGTACCGTCTGTTGCTTCCTGTCCCTGGGCATACGCCATTAGCAGCTGCTAGATGAGCACACCATCAAGCCTTTATTCTAACGTTGCGATGAAGAAACATTGTACCAAGATATGCTTATTTCGACTGGGGATTGGGAAAGTTCACTGTGATGATATGTAAAAGGGATATATACTCAAAACAATTATGTGGCTACCCTTGGGCATCCGTTCAATAAAGCAAATATTGTTAAATAGATCATAACATGACAAGTCCCTGGGGCTATACGATTACAGTAGTGTTCCAATATATGTGTTTGTATGGTGTATTTTAACCTTTGCCATGTGCGTCACTTTGATTTGAACATGATGTAATAAATGCATGTACTTATGTTCGAATACTTCATTAAATATAAGAGGCAAAGGTTAATAAACATTAGCAATTGTGAATCTAGTGCAAGTAGGAAAAGGGATTTCCGTTTTGACATATGATAAAAAACACTTTACAGAAAAAAGTGCTCTAGTAAATCGCTACGACTCTTTCACTTTTTGATATATATAAACATATATATATATATATATGTATATATATATATATATATATAATATATATATATATATATATATATATATATATATATAAACATATATATATATATATATATATATCAGTGTTAGTAGTTACTAACTATGCACGAGACCTGGATTATTTTCATGGATGACGATTATAAGCTTAGAGGTTAAGGAGAGGCATATTCTGAAAGAAAATAGCTGTAAATAGTGTATGAGTGGAATGTGCCGTGTACTGTTGTATGTCACATGCGGGCAACCATCAAGTAACAAGTTGTCATCACTGGCCTGGTTCACTGTAGTTTATGTAAGGGATAGATGGTCAAAACAAATTTGTGGCAAACATTGTGCCTACATCTGCTCATCAAAGCAAGAATTGCGACGTAGATCATATCATGACAAGTCCTTTGGGCTAAGTTGACAATAGGTCCAAATTGATGCTTTTATTTCCGGATATCTTAACCCTTGGCATGTGAGTCACTTTGAAGCGAAAACAACGATATATATCAATGTACCTATGTCCACCTTTTATACTTGATTAGATACATGAAAGAATTCTTTAATAACCTTTACCACTGGTGAATGTGGCTGAAGGAGAGAAAAGGAGCTTGAAATTCCGCTTTCTATATTATTCAGACCGCATAAACCCCATCTATTTCACCAAAATATCAACACTCAAACTTTCACAGCACCCAGCCTATCAAACTAGGAAGCACTTATTTCTCTGCAGGCCTTTATGAATTAATTGAGATGTTAAACCCAGACTTTACACTGGAACTCTTGTTTGTCATTTTGAGGCACGGGCCTTGAAGACAAACCATGAATGCGGTTCATGAGAGTTGTGTTCAGCAGAGTAAAGATTTTTATTTTGATTTCTTTTTTATTCTTCTTGTTTATTATTATTATTATCATCATCATCATCATCATCATCATCATCATCATTATTATTATTATCATTATTAACTGAAAAATGGCAGCATACGTGGGTGTTACTTGTTCAAAGCAAAGAAATAAGACTTATATTTGAACGAATAATCTGTTCCTGTTTGTGGGCTACACCGGTCCACAGTATGGCCTGCTTACGAGGCCCTGCACGAATAGTTGTTTTTTTCTGTACTCTTACGCTGAGGCACAACTACCTCTATGTAAGCTATAGCAAGGGGCACCTTTCTATTCTATCGTTACCTGCTCTGATCATCATTTAGCATTTGTTGATTTGATCATTAGGGTTCATAGTTATTGTCTGTTGAAAAGACGCATCTTCATGAATTTTATGTGCACCACAAACCATACTTTTTAAGCACAACATGCAAGTTTAGCACTTAGTATTCCCAATGATTTTTGCAGAAAGTGACTGCTCTTTGAAAATTATAATAATTTCCATTAGCAAATTACGATTTCGAACTGTTTTGCAAATATTTCAATGTGCTTACAAACAGAAATTGATGTTTGTGCAGGGACCTGTTATAGATGGACTACCAACTGGAGCGCTAATCCCTTTAGTGGTCAACTGGGCGCGACGACTACAAAGCCTGTTCACTAGCGCCGCTTAAGTTTATCCCCCCACTCAATCCGTTTGTTGTTCCTTCTATGTTTCCGCGTTCGGTGGTATCGGTTTACATGCATCAGGCTTACATAGGGTGTGCTATTGTACCAAGTTCAAAAACGGAGAGTTTTATGCGTGCGCAACCAGCCTCATCGTTTGAATCAGAACCGTGCGAGTCCAGCGATGTGTTTTTCGTTGAAATCGGCTGATAAAAGGGCTAGTTTTTGCATTTTTTCTGTCCAAAATGATGCAAAGTTAGACAACTTGCGTGCGTAATAACTCCTTACGCCATAATCAGCAATAAAAAATGTAGTTTTAGATGAATAGTGTATGCCGGTAGGATCATGATTCTGGTTTCATTTCATGTAGCTGAGTCCGGCGTAACGCTAAATTTTGACTTTAAAATGTGGAACACGGTGAAAAATTTTTTCCACATTTCAGTCGGTGACGCGATTTTTCTCGCCTTTCATCGCGTGACCTGGCCCACGAGACTGCCAGCAGCCAGCGCGGACCGTGGTGTTGTGTTTGTTCAGCACTGAAGCATAGATGGTACAAAGGGGGCCCCGCCGTTGGTAGTCCATCTATAACACGTCCCTGGTTTGTGCTAATAGCTCCCAAAGTTGGTAACTGATTTCATGTTTTGTTTTTACTTTTGGCTGTGTTCTATCGTTCGTTGCCACACTTTTATCTAAAATCTATTCAAATTAGAGTGTCAAATGCCAAACAGGAAATACAGTGTGATTTTTGCACAACACAAGTTTCTTTTTCCAAATAAACAATTGCATGCATGGCACAATGTTCCCCCCCCCCAAAAAAAACCGCATTATTACCTGATTGTGGCATGCGTCTTGTGGGTTTCATGCACTTTCTAGTACATTAGTTTCCTCGCACCCCCACCCCCACCCCCCGCCCTTCCAAAAGCATTGGCTCCATTGTATTTTGTATGTTGTACTAGAAGAATCACATGCACCTAATTACATGTGAAACACCACCAGGCTCTAATTTGTATGGACATACTGTCATGGAGACATGACATGAAGTATGTACTTTAATATGACAGTATAAGCGCTCATGGAAATTTGCCACAGGCGATTGGTTTAAACAACAACCAGAATACCCTCGCATGGACATCCCTCTTTCAATGTCAGCATAAAATACAAATGTCAGATACTAAATTATTTGAATGACCACAAACATTAAGTATGGATCTATAAAGGTAGCCCAGGCTGCCTAACTTAACAGTTGTCTTCAGCCTTGGTTTGTGGGAACACACAGCGGCCTTCAGCGTTGTTTAATTTCTGTATTCTGGAGCATTGCAGACTAGATAAATGGGGTACGTATTAGTGGGGTTTGTCCCTGTTTGAAAATATCTATCATTTGAATTTTGAGAGAGTAATTGACCTCGACACATTTTTGAAAACGCCAGTTGGGAGATTTGGACTATGACAGGCCAGCCTTTTTTATTATTCGGTTTCCAAACCAGCCGACGTAAATTTAGCCGGATTAGAAAAAAAGAAATAAAAAAATAAAAATGATTTTTTTTTAATCGCCGATGTCTGCAAACTGCTACAGGTTAAAAAAGTTGCAACTGTCGTACACGTCGCCTCTTGGTAGGTGTCATTCAAAAACCAAACAGCTTCATCAATATCTAACAGAAATGCACGCATACAAATAAACGAATATATATATATATATATATATATATATATGTATATATATATATATATATATATATATATATATATATATATATATATATATATATATATATATATATATAAACCTTGTGACAATTTAGGGTAGCTTTATACCATTTTTATTCTGAAGAGATTGTAAAAACAAATTTTAAATCTGTATTTTACAACATGGCACAAATAATAAACCAGTTAGTTTAAGTAATTTATCCATTTTGAATATTTGTTTCAAACGTGGCTGATGATTTTTATATCAAAGCTATCAACACAGGGCTGGAAAATGTAGAGCTTTACCCTTTTTCCTTTTGAAAGCAATTAGATGTCAGTCAACCTTGTTTTTCACATACACTTTTACAGTATTGACGCCACCTGATAAACACTCTTTTACCATTTTTTCACATTTTTTTCTCAAAATTTGACACCCTTATGAAAAGTCCGCTTTTCTTTTTTTTTTTCTTTCTACTTCGTCCTCCTGTTTTTCTAGCTCTTGTTCTTGTGCACATTTTTGCGCAGAGCATCAGGAAAATTAAACCAGGTTTTAATACAAATAAAGCTGTAGTTATACATAAAAAAAAACAAAATGGCAAGGGGATAAGACCACTTTTGAAAATGCCTTGACCAAAGATATAGCTGTATGTGAATTTTCAATGAAACTGAACATACATAAATTATTCTTTTACAGTTCGATGTTAACAAGGAGTGTATGGATGCTGACCTTGCTCTTGTTTGTATTGGCGGCAGTGGCTGTGACACAGACTAGACATTCCTTTACGGCAAGTCGATATCTGCCTACCTTGGCACAACTGGCACAACTGGCACCTTTCGATATGGAAGAAGCTGCCAGGCCAGCACAATCTCGCCCAAACCGTCCCTTCATCCCGAGGATGGGATAAAGACAAACTTAAACAGGAAAGGGTGTGCGAACCACACCGGAGCAAACAGAAAATAATGAAGACAAGCAACAACATTTTAGTCTCTGAGACTAGATATTTGTATTTTTCCCAATGTTTACCTAAGTAAATCACAAATATAAACGCCAATATTATATCAGGATTTTATGGAAACAAATATTTCACATGCCTGTGTATAACATTTCACTGCACATAGTTAGAAATGTTACACATCTATCTGGACACAGTTGAGACAAAATATGACCAGTGACTTGAGATTAGCCCATGATGCCTCTGAAGTACATGTGTACAAATATACAATATGTAGTTGCTACCCTAGTTTATGACATTAACAGCTACAAGCAGGAATATCTGGCAAATATACATTCATAATCTGTTAAATTGAGTTGGTTTATGTGTTCTTCTTTTTAACGTACATTTCATTATATCAGTAACATCTAATAAAGAGATTGCAATTGTGAAGTTTTATACCATTATTCTTTCAAATTTATATAATTTGTCTTTGTTTCTTATTATAAAATCGTTTTGATAATTTTTTTGTCTATTTGCTCTTTTTGAAAAAAAAAGTTTTTTTTTCTTTTTGTTTGCAATGATACATATTTGCAAAAAAGATCTGCTCGAACATTCAGTTTGTTTTTTGGATCTATATTATATACTTCCTATAACTAAAAATACAGCTGCTTGATGTTTAACCACATCTTTAGAAGCAGGGGTTTCAATCATATTACAGGTATATTTTATATACACTTTTCAGAAAGATTGTTTTTCTTATTACTACTTTGTTGAACAGTTTAATGGTTTATGTGTGAACAAATACACTTTTTATCTAGATTTGGACCACATCCTTTAAGCTTTTCTCTGGGCGTGGCGGCAATTCATTTGACTTTTATGACTGTATTTTTATACATTGTTCGTGTGGAATAGTACATGTCACAAGGAACTATACAAGAACCTTATTGAGTGGTTCCTTCTGGCAAACTGAAACTGAAATGAACAGTTGCTTTTCAACTGCGCTGATACTTGAGTCACATGAAAGATCTCTCTTCTTGCTTTGTGGAAAAATTTACCCTTTCCTTCTTTTTTAATAAAACCTTATCCCAAACGCGCGAGGACACACACACACACACACACACACACACACACACACAGACACACACACCGTGACTAGAGTGACCCAATGTGCACTGTGTGTGTCCATATCCACGAGTATTTACACAATACACAACAAGACAACAATGCACAAATGAAGTAGGGATTTAGCCTGTTTTTGTACCGATTACATGAAGACAGGAACTCTGTGTAATATGAGCAAGATGGCACACATGTGCATCCTTTGAATGTGATAATGCTATGATGCTGAATAACATGGAAAAAACTGCTAAAAATAAAATCTATATAATGTCTGTTGACATGGCAAATATTTTCACTGGTAAGATGGCTCATAACATATGCTAACCTCTATGAATAATTTTATGACTGAGTTTATATACATTTTCATGTGTATTAGAACATGTCAAAAGGAACTATACAAGAACCGGATTGACTGCTTTCTTCTAGCTGGTAAAACTGAAATGAACATTTGCTTTTGCGCTGCATTGATACTGGTCACATGACAGGTCTCTTTTTGTGCAAAATATTACCCTTACCTGCATTTTCAGTAAAATGTACCTTTGCCCCGAAACAAAAAGAGGAAGGAGAGAGAGAGAGAGAGAGAGAGAAAGAGATACGATTAATCACAATTCCATTCTTGAATGTGATAATGCAATCATGATGAATATTAATAAACCTTGTCATATATTATTTATGTAATCAAGTCCAATATTGAAGTACTTTTAGAAAGTTAGAAATCAACTATTTGTTATTAGGGAACGACATTTAGTGGTTAAGATGGGCCATCAGTATATTTTTAGAGGTTTTTCTTAATCAAATGATAGAAAAATACATCTTTGGTCGACGTATTTTTCAAAAAGTGGGATAATGACCCCAGGCATTTTATTTGATATTTTATCTGTATTTATGTTTATTATTTCCTCTTAGTTTCCTCACTAGTCTGTCACCAATCTCCTCACGCCATGCACCACGAATGTGTTCCATAATAAGGGGAAAGTGAAGAGGACGAAGAACGGGAAGTAAAAGAATATGACAATATGATATCTATTTAAAGATCACAGGTTGTAAGTTGCGAAAAAGGATAACAATTGGTAAAAGTATGGAAGCCAAGATTCGTTATTTCCATAATTTGTATGAAAAAAAACTTGCGCAGAAACAAAGGCAGAAGGTAAACGTTCACATTTCAAAACCAATGGAATACTGTTGCAGCAAAAAGTGCTAAGGAATTAGCAGTCCCTGAAATTCCAGCAATATAAGAACGGGCAAGACGAGGCATATTCTCAATGAAAAATGTATAAGTTTTGTTTGTTTCTAATTTTCGCCGCACGATTTTCAGGTGCATGCAGGCAACCGTCGATTTATGTGTTCCATCACGGGGCTAGCTAAATGCAGTTACATGCAACCACAACATATCACTTTGATGCAAATAATCTTATAGTTTGATGTACAGTACATATGTTTCCATGAATACCTTATGAAGATATAGGAGTCGAAATGTTAATAAACGTGAATACTATATATTTAGCTGAGGGTGAACAAAAGGGATTCCGTTCTTGATATATCGAAAATAAGAAAACCTGACCATATATTTGACGCGTCAATGACTGGTACCCTTGTCTTTTGTTCCGTGGATCCAGCATGCATTGCGGCATATTTTAACAAGCATGTAGCAACTGTGCTACATGCCAGTTTCACAATATGCAACTCCAAGAAGCTTGAAATTCTGCTTGTTATAATATCCTAGACTCATGGGCCTGATATATTGAATAAGTTATCAAAACGCACGTTCTGACCACGTGCAAATATGTCAAATGCTTGCTCCTCTGCATAAAGTTATTTAGGAATTGAACATTTGAAAATCAGTAGTTAAGGCTGGAAATGTGACATTTTGAGGCAAGAGCCTTAAAGACTGAGGACAAATATCAGAGATGCACTTGTTAAAGGCTTTGGTGACCAGAATGTTTTAGTTTTGTTTTGTTTTGCTTTTTTTTTTTTCCCCCTTTTTTCATAAATTTAAGTGAAAGTATGTGTTGTAGATAATATCTGATCACAACAAATAAGAATTACCTTCCGTAGCGTGATTAAAGTCTTTCTACACAGGCCTCACAGAAGCATGATCTACCTACTTGCCCTCACCCCCACCCCCCCCCCCGTGCAAAAAAAGTGGTGGCATGCCTCAATGGCTCCTTTTTTTTTTTGTTGTTGTTGTTGTTGTTGTTGTTGTTGTTGTTGTTGTTGTTGTTGTTGTTGTTGTTGTAGTATCAGTTGAAATTGGCGGGATACCTGGAGGGTGTTACTTGTTTATAGCAAAGAAATGCGACTTATAGTTGTAGCCATTAACATATCCCTGTACAAGCGCTACACAAATCCACAGCATGGTCTGTTTAGGAGGCCCTGCACAAACAGTTATTCCGTTTTTGTACGTTGACTAGCACCTACCTCTATGTAAGCTATAGCAAGGTGCACTCTTTCTAGTCTTTCATTACCTGCTCTGTTCATGAATTATTATTTGCTGAACTGATAATCAGGATTCAAAGTCGTTTTCTGATAAAGAGATGCATCTTCATAAATCTTATGTGTACCAGAAACCACACTCTTAAAGCACTACATGCAAGTTCAGCACTTATTATTTCCATTGATAGGTACAGATTTTTGTAAAAAGTGACTGCTCTCTAAGAATTATTTTACTTTTAACTAGCAAGTTACGATTTTAAATTGCTTGCAAATGTTGCAATATGCTTACAAACAGAAATTCTTTTTTGTGCTAATAGCTCCCAAAGGTGTTAACTGATTTGCATTATTTGTTTCTCTTTTTGGATGTGTTCATCATTCGATGCCACACTTCTGTCTAAAATCTGTTCAAATTTGAGTGTCAAATGCCAAACTGGAAGTGTCACTTTTGGGCAACACATGTTTTTTTTCCAAATGAACAATTGAATACATGGCACAATCTTCTCGAAATACGCATAACGACCTGATTGTGGCAAGCGTCTTGTGTGTTTCATGCACTTTCTTGTACGTTTGTTTCCTCGTAACCCCCCCCCCCCCCCCCCGCCTACCCAAACGCAACGGCTCTACTGTTTTTTATATGCTGTACTGTGGAGGCTTATATGCACAAAATTATATGTGAAATAACATCCCCAAGCTCCACCTTGCATGGATATACTGTGATAGGGACATGACATAAAGTATGTTGTTTAATATGATAATGCAAGTGCTCATAGAAAAATTGCCACAGGTCATTGGTTTGAACAGGAACCAGAAATACCCTCACATCCACATCTCCCTTTCACTGTCAGCATAAAATACAAATGGCAGATACTAACATCATTTGAATGAACACAAACAGTAAGTATGGATCTATAAAGGTAGCCCAAGGCTTCCCCACTAAACAGTTGTCGTCAGTCTGGTTTTCTGAGAACATACAAAGGCCTTCAGTGGTTGTCTTATCTTTGTATTCTGTAGCATCTTAGAGCAGATAAATGGGGTAAGTATTAGTGTATTTTGTTCCTGTTTTAAAATATCTATCATCTGGATTTAGTGAGAGTAATTGAAATGGAATCATTTTATTTGAATGCCTGTTGGGTGATTTGGGATATATCACTTTTTCAAACGCTTATTAAGACGGCTTAAAAAGTATGGTAGCCTGTGCAGATATATGGTACTCTTCTAAACATGGACACCAAGCTAACTGCATTCCTTTTATAATTTCAGATGAACTAAGTGGTAGTTCTATTTTAAATTTTTGAAACCTTGAAACATTTATATCGAAATTACAATGTGAATGATTAGGTTCCTTTTTTCCTGTACCTTGATATCTATACATGTTTGAATGTTAGTACCTGTGTCCCATGATAAATCTTAGTACCTGTGTCCCATGATAAATGTTAGGCCTGTATCCCATGATAAATGTTAGTACCTGTGTCCCATGATAAATGTTAGGCCTGTGTCCCATGATAAATGTTAGTACCTGTGTCCCATGATAAATGTTAGGCCTGTGTCCCATGATAAATGTTAGTACCTGTGTCCCATGATTTATGTTAGTGCCTGTGCCCCATGATAAATGTTCAATCACTTTTCTGCTAAGATGAAGTTCTAAGTTGACCTAACTTATCAAATCAGATAGAACCGGCACTGTTTGCTACTGACCACTTGGGGCAGGTAGATCCCTATTGATGTTCTCTCCTCCCCTTTAATGTTGGTCAGGATTTTGCTTTCGAAATACTAAAAACATATGTTTGACTGTAGATATGCTATGTAGCTGTATTAAAATAACGTGAAATACTCTCACAAAAACTTGCTACCTGTGTGTGTGTGTGTGTGCTAGATATTGACGAAGCTGTTTGGCTTTTTTATTGGCACACACCAAAGGTAACAAGTTTTTGTGAGAGTGTTTTACGTTATTTTCATACAGCTACATAGCATATCTACAGTCAAACATATGTTTTTAGTATTTCGAAAGCAAAATCCTGACCAACGTTAAAGGGGAGGAGAGAACATCAATAGGGATCTACCTGCCCCAAGTGGTCAGTAGCAAACAGTGCCGGTTCTATATGATTTGATAAGTTAGGTCAACTTAGAACTTCATCTTAGCAGAAAAGTGATTGAACATTTATCATGGGGCACAGGCACTAACATAAATCATGGGACACAGGTACTAACATTTATCATGGGACACAGGCCTAACATTTATCATAGGACACAGGTACTAACATTTATCATGGGATACAGGCCTAACATTTATCATGGGACACAGGTACTAAGATTTATCATGGGACACAGGTACTAACATTCAAACATGTATAGATATCAAGGTACAGGAAAAAAGGAACCTAATCATTCACATTGTAATTTCGATATAAATGTTTCAAGGTTTCAAAAATTTAAAATAGAACTACCACTTAGTTCATCTGAAATTATAAAAGGGATGCAGTTAGCTTGGTGTCCATGTTTAGAAGAGTACCATATATCTGCACAGGCTACCATACTTTTTAAGCCGTCTTAATAAGCGTTTGAAAAAGTGATATATCCCAAATCACCCAACAGGCATTCAAATAAAATGATTCCATTTCAATTACTCTCACTAAATCCAGATGATAGATATTTTAAAACAGGAACAAAATGCACTAATACTTACCCCATTTATCTGCTCTAAGATGCTACAGAATACAAAGATAAGACAACCACTGAAGGCCTTTGTATGTTCTCAGAAAACCAGACTGACGACAACTGTTTAGTGGGGAAGCCTTGGGCTACCTTTATAGATCCATACTTACTGTTTGTGTTCATTCAAATGATGTTAGTATCTGCCATTTGTATTTTATGCTGACAGTAAAAGGGAGATGTGGATGTGAGGGTATTTCTGGTTCCTGTTCAAACCAATGACCTGTGGCAATTTTTCTATGAGCACTTGCATTATCATATTAAACAACATACTTTATGTCATGTCCCTATCACAGTATATCCATGCAAGGTGGAGCTTGGGGATGTTATTTCACATATAATTTTGTGCATATAAGCCTCCACAGTACAGCATATAAAAAACAGTAGAGCCGTTGCGTTTGGGTAGGCGGGGGGGGGGGGGGTTACGAGGAAACAAACGTACAAGAAAGTGCATGAAACACACAAGACGCTTGCCACAATCAGGTCGTTATGCGTATTTCGAGAAGATTGTGCCATGTATGCAATTGTTCATTTGGAAAAAAAAACATGTGTTGCCCAAAAGTGACACTTCCAGTTTGGCATTTGACACTCAAATTTGAACAGATTTTAGACAGAAGTGTGGCATCGAATGATGAACACATCCAAAAAGAGAAACAAATAATGCAAATCAGTTAACACCTTTGGGAGCTATTAGCACAAAAAAGAATTTCTGTTTGTAAGCATATTGCAACATTTGCAAGCAATTTAAAATCGTAACTTGCTAGTTAAAAGTAAAATAATTCTTAGAGAGCAGTCACTTTTTACAAAAATCTGTACCTATCAATGGAAATAATAAGTGCTGAACTTGCATGTAGTGCTTTAAGAGTGTGGTTTCTGGTACACATGAGATTCCTGAAGATGCATCTCTTTATCAGAAAACGACTTTGAATCCTGATTATCAGTTCAACAAATAATAATTCATGAACAGAGCAGGTAATGAAAGACTAGAAAGAGTGCACCTTGCTATAGCTTATATAGAGGTAGGTGCTAGTCAACGTACAAAAACGGAACAACTGTTTGTGCAGGGCCTCCTTAACAGACCATGCTGTGGATCTGTGTAGCGCTTGTACAGGGATATGTTAATGGCTACAACTATAGGTCGCATTTCTTTGCTATAAACAAGTAACACCCTCCAGGTATCCCGCCAATTTCAACTGATACTACTACTACCACAACAACAACAACAATTACTACTACTAATACTACTACTACTACCACTTTCACTACCACTACTTCTACTACTACTACTACTACTACTACTACTAATAATAATAATAATAATAATAATAATAGTAATAATAATAATAATAATAATAATAATGAAAAATAATTGGGTCCATCAAAAAAAGGAAAAGAGTGAACGGTTTTGGCACATACATTTTCCTGCACATGGTTTCCATTTACCATATGTTGAAAATCAATTTTTGTTTACTACTTTAGCCAGATTCACCAGTGATGAATATTCTCTCATGTATCTTCATAAAGTATAAAAGGTTGACGTATGTACCTTAATCTATATGATTGTTTTAACTTCAAAGTGACTCTCATGCCAAAGGTTAAGATGTCCAGAAGAAAACACCATTCATTTGGACCATATTGTCATCTTAGCCCAAAGCACTGTCATGATATGATCTATTTCACAATTCTTGCTTTGATGAGCAGGCACACACAGCAGCTAACTACAAATTTCTTTTGATCATCAATTCCATATGTAAATGGCAGTGAACCTGCCCCATGATGACAACTTGTGAATTGATGGTAGCTCGCACGTGGCGTGCAGGGAACATTCCACTCATATACTATTTACAGCTATATTCTTTCAGAATATGCCTCCCCTTAGCCTCTAAAGCTTTCGATCGTTGTTCATGAGAATTCAGGCAAGACGATTTTTGAAACTTTGTGCATTTTACTTCAGGTTTCAGGCACATTCAGTAACTATTAACACTTATATATATATATATATATATATATATATATATATATATATATATATATATATATATATATATATATAAAATCAGCATTAGCTGGACTAGTGCCTAAGTTGCAGTACAAGGAGCACCACACAAATTCCTATAATAATTGGTACAATCTTAAGAAATAAATTAAAAGTAAACATTTATTGCGTCCCGTCAACATATATAAGCATATAGTCTGTCTGTCTGTCTCTATCTATCTATCTATCTATCTATCATCTATCTATCTATCTATCTATCTATCTATAAAGTATATATATATATATATATATATATATGAATTATATATATATATGAATTATATATATGTAACGTTATAAATTAATGACTGTAGATGCCCTGAATATTTTGGACACTTGCACAAAGCTTGAAATTGCGACTAGACCTACACACACGGAAGTTTTTGACAACTAGACAATTGATTTGTTCTGTATTGGCCATTGCATTTTTAGCCATTGTGAGTGTAATTTTGACACATGTATGCAGTATTTTGATTCAATTTGTTTCTCACTGACTTGTTCGTGTGATCTTTTTCCTGTCATTCCAGACCACCAACTCCGCACACAACAAAGAAGAACTCAGGGACAGTACAACCGGACAAATGAAGACATTAAATAAGTGTAATGTACGAATAACAGTACATAGTGTCACTTTTTGGTTGTAAATACATACCTAATGAAAAAACAAAGTATGTTGTATAAAATTGACTTGCAATATGAATATTAAGGGGATATGATTCATTGAGGCAATACGATAATTGCCGAAACCTCTTTGTCCATTTTACTGTCACTTTAAAAGATAATTGTGTGCTGTTTCACTTAGGTTGCCACATGCACATTTCAGCAACACATTGTACTTTCAGTGCACGATAAGAGTTTAAAGAGTCAAGAGATCGTTCATATTCTGACAAGCCAGCAAATCGTGAGCCGCTGTCGAAATAGGCCTGAACCTGCTGCATGTTCCTGCTTACTTTAAACTTTTAATTAGTTGAAATAATCTTTATTTGGAGGGAAAATTCATATTGTGGACAAAAATGTCCATTACATCAAGTGGGCTGACTGAAGTGACATGAGGGTAAATCATCTGGAACTGTGAACCTACAAGATCTATGTACAACAATCATCGTTAATGTGTTATTGGCAAGGACGTTTTACATCTCCGCCTCACCGAAGTGTAGAAGCGACACACACACCTTATTTCTGTTCACAAATGAGGAAAGGTGTGTTTTTTCCCTCAAGTCAGGAATACTATTGCTGAACATCATGATCTCTAAGCTTTTTGTGGAATGGAATTTATCTCAACAATTAGTAGCACTGAACCTGCTGTGTTTTCTCACATGGCTCAATAGTTTGATTTATATGCATTATTAACCACATGTTTACACAGTCATGCCATTGTCATATTCCAAGGAAGCACTCACTTGGTATGGGTGAAGCAGAAGAACCAGTCCATTTAATTTTTAGTTGACTTTCTGTCCACTAATGGCTTTGACCATGCTTTTTTCTATTCTTCCTTCATAGATTCTACCTTCATATTTTTTCTTTATATGATTTGATAATGGTGAGCTTGACCTGTTTATTTCAGTTCGGAGGACCCATGTGTTTGCATGTGTAGGCCAATGAGTTAATTCTTTATATGCAAGTACCTTTTGTTTCTTTTCTCTGTTTTTTTTTTCGCTTCTTAATATAAATATTACATGACACTGTATGAGTAATTATAACAATATACCGATTTTATCAGCAACATTTCACAGTCCGAAACTGTTTGTAAAGAGCGACAATATATTGGTCTCATAAGAGCAAAAATTGGATTTAATGGGAAAGCGTATAATAATAATAATAATAATAATAATAATAATAATAATAATAATAATAAGAAGAAGAAGAAGAAGAAGAAGAAGAAGAAGAATAGAATTACTACTACTACTACAACTACTACTGCTGCTGCTGCTGCTGCTGCTGCTGATGATGATGATGATGATGATGATATTTAGAAATTTGGGTGGTAAAATGTACAATTACAGTCAGCAAAACTACATTGAATAATTATGATGGTATGCTTCATCACCTGAATATATTTTGAAGTCCCCAATATCGTAGTAGCCCATTTGTGTTTACAGAGTCGAAAAGAAAACCGGGAATGACAGCATCAAAGTGCATCAAAGTGACTACCATGGCAAAGGTCAAAGTATACAGTAAATGCGCATGAAGCTTGACAATATTGTCACTGTAAGTCCTGGAGGGCTGTCATGTAATGATCTATGTCACAATCCTTGCTTTGTTGAGCAAATGTTAGATGTTAGCCAGTGATTTATTTTGATAATATATTCCATACATCAACTATGATTGGCACTTTGAAATTGACGATTGCCTGCATGCATCTGAAAATGGTACAAAAAGTAATCAACACAGACACTATTTTTCAATTTTTTCCCTTAGAATACAGAATACGCCTGTGAAGCTTGAAATCATCCCTATTCAAATACATTTTTTAGACATTTTGACATCGTTAGTCTTCTTAGAAGCGCTGTGCCACCTGCAAAGTTGTTGCCTTAAGTTTTGGTATATAAGTGGTTTGTTTGTGATAGTTTTCTTTCATGAAGAAATGTTGCTGAAATCATGGGCTGGCAGGCGAAAAAAAAAGGACAACTATTTAGCACGTACTTGGATAAATCAGTAAATAATTTTGTGAAACTAAAAATATGGTGTCAAATGACTGCAACATAATGTTTATTGAAGAGCAGGAGTGGCCACGAAAATACATATAGCTAAATGTTAATTTGGTGTATGTTGACTTTATCTATCTATCTATCTATCTATCTATCTATCTATCTATACATTTGTCTGTCTGTCTGTCTATCCATCTATCTATCTATCTGTAGGTCGGTCGGTCTGTCTGTCTGTCTGTCTATCTGTTTATGTATCGATTGATCTATCTACATACATAAATACATATATACATATATACATACATATATCTGTATATACATATGTATGTATATATATATATATATATATATATATATATATATATATATATATATATTCATATATTCACCCATTGGCCGAGCCCACTTACACATATGCTGTACTTTACATCATGTGTCATCACCCTGATGCACAGGGACATTTGTAAGAAGGAACAACCCTCTTCATATTGATATATTTTCACAGTTGAATAATGATTTTGACAAAGGATTAAGTAGTTTAGGGACCAAACCAAATTGATTTAAATTTTTAGATTAAAGATAGGATCAGACCAAATTCCTTGTGAATACGTCCACTGGTCTCAACTCATAGTCAGTTACAGAGACCAGTCTCCATGAGGTTTACACTTATGTTTAGCTGAAATCATATTTAGCTTAGTCTGTTTTCGAGAGAAGATTAAGGGTGTTAAAATCTATATCCATACCTCTTGGCCAACTGAACTGACCTTATGGTAAATCACCTGGGACTATGAACCTTAACGAACTATACAGAATTAGCATCATCAATGCAGCATAGAGAAGAACATTTTACATTTTGGAGATACCAAAGTGCAGAAGTGACAAACCTTACTTCTATTCAAAAATGACTGAAATGGTCCTTCGAGTCAGGAGTTCTCTTGTTGTTTGTCATACCTAAATGCTTGATTCGGAATGGAATATATTTGCTTCATTCATTAGTAACACTAAGCAAGAAGTGTCCCTTCCGTGTCATCTCATATGGCTCAATATTTAGATTTGTGTTAATTAATGATCATGCATTTACAGATTCATGGCGTCAGGAGATGCCTCTTCTGTGTCATCTTATAGGGATCAATATTTTGATTAATATCAGTTAATGATCATGTAATCATGGCATTTGTCATATTCGATGACAGTATTCACTTTTTATGGGTAAAGCTGAAGATGGGATCTATTTAGTTTTGAATTTACCTTCCATCTAATCCATTTCCATGCTAAATTCCAAAATCTTCATAGAACTTGTTTAAAATGTGGACGATTATAGTAAGCAGGGCTGCAATCAGAAGATCAAACTGTGCATGTTGCACAAAAACATGGTCACTTCTCCAATATGACAGTAGCGCCTAGAACATAAATTTGTATTTATAAACAACAACAACAACAACAACAACAACAACAACAACAACAACAAAAAGGAGCCATTGAGGCATGTCACCACTTTTTTGCGCGGGGGGGGGGGGGTGAGGGCAAGTATGTAGATCATGCTTCTGTGAGGCCTGTGTAGAAGTACTTTAATCACGCTAGGGAAGGTAATTCTTATTTGTTGTGATCAGATATTATCTACAACACATACTTTCACTTAAACTTATGAAAAAAGGGAAAAACAAAAACAAAAAAACAATCAAACTAAAACAAAAAAAAAAAAACAAAAAAAAAACAAAAAAACAAAAAAAAAAAAAAAAAAGAAGCAAAACAAAACAAAACTAAAACATTCTGGTCACCAAAGCCTTTAACAAGTGCTTCTCTGATATCTGTCCTCAGTCTTTAAGGCTCTTGCCTCAAAATGTCACATTTCCAGCCTGAACTACTGATTTTCAAATGTTCAATTCCTAAATAACTTTATGCAGAGGAGGAAGCGTTTAACATATTTGAACGTGGTCAGAACGTGAGTTTAGATAACTTAATTCAATATATCAGGCCCATGAGTCTAGGATATTATAACAAGCAGAATTTCAAGCTTCTTAGAGTTGGGTATTGCGAAACTGGCATGTAGCACAGTTGCCACATGCTTGTTAAAATATACCACAATGCATGCTGGATCCACGGAACAAAAGACAAGGTTACCAGTCATTGACGCGTCAAATTTATGGACAGGTTTTCTTATTTTCGATATATCAAGAACGGAATTCCCTTTTGTTCACCCTCAGCTAAATATATAGTATTCACGTTTATTAACATTTCGACTCCTATATCTTCATAAGGTATTCATGGAAACATATGCACATCAAACTATAAGATTATCTTTTGCATCAAAGTGATATGTTGTGGTTGCATGTAACTGCATTTAACTGGCCCCGTGATGGAACACATAAATCGACGGTTGCCTGCATGCACCTGAAAATCGTGCAGCGAAAATTAGAAACAAACAAAACTTATACATTTTTCATTGAGAATATGCCTCGTCTTGGCCGTTCTTATATTGCTGGAATTTCAGGGACTGCTAATTCCTAAGCACTTTTTGCTGCAACAGTATTCCATTGGTTTTGAAATGTGAACGTTTACCTTCTGCCTTTGTTTCTGCGCAAGTTTTTTTTCATACAAATTATGGAAATAACGAATCTTGGCTTCCATACTTTTACCAATTGTTATCCTTTTTCGCAACTTAAAATATGTGATCTTTAAATATATATCATATTGCCATATTCTTTTACTTCCCGTTCTTCATCCTCTTTATTTTCCCCTTATTATGGACCACATTCGTGGTGCATGGCGTGAGGAGATTGGTGACAGACTAGTGAGGAAACTAAGTGGAAATAATAAACATAAATACAAATAAAATATCAAATAAAATGCCTGGGGGCATTATCCCACTTTTTGAAAAATACGTTGACCAAAGATGTATCTTCATATGATTCAATTAAGATGAGTATAGTTGAAATGCTTTTATTTTGACAGTTCGATGCTAGCTTCAAAGAGGCTGATTGTTTTAATTTGTATCAAAGCTACCAACACGCATATTTTCAAGTGTTGGTGGTTTTCTTTTGGCTTTTATTAACAAGACAGACGTGTAGTTCACCTTCTTTTCTATATATATATATATATATATATATATATTATGGGATTAGCCACTCTTGATCGACATGATTGAACCAGTTTTTTATTTTCACAATTTCACACATTTTTAAACAGGCCTTAATTCTTGTTCATGTGCTTCCACTGATTCATATTCTCATTGTTTTCTTTATTCTTCTTCATATTTGCAGAGAATAACGTCAGATAATAGACCTTTCTATACCGAGTTATTTCGAACTGTTCCGGACCCTAATTAATCATGCATTCCATTGTTGATATGATTGTCCAATCAACAAGTTGTTGAGTCCGGCCTACACCTTCGTGTTTACAACAGATGGCACGGCTTACGCTTGTGATCACAACATGGATTGTGCTGAACAATGCAAATCTTTTACCTTAAATGTCACATCGATGCTGAAATGTGCACTTTTAGTTTGCTGACTGTTTGATTTGCCATTAAATCCAAGCACATCCTGTGTTTTACTTTTTAATCGTTCCCCGTGTCATCCGGGCAGCCTGGTTCAGCACAAAATAAAAAGAAAGCAGGGTTTGCTTCCCGAAGTAAACAGAATGAAGCCACGTCCTATGAACTGGTCTATTGCAAACACGCTATGACGGAAATATAGATGAATTTATAAATAGAAAAAAAAATTGAATATGAAAAACGTAAAGTAGAGTTGAAACAATTCTAAAAATGTGTTGACCAAATAAAGCTGCATACCATTGATCTGAAGTGAGCATACATGAATGTTTTTGTTACTCTTCATTGTGAAAAATGCATCTATGCATGCTGTCCGTGGTCTTGTTGGCTTTAATGGATCCGTCTGTAACAATACTAGGCATTCGTTTAAAACATAACTCAACTGACCGAATTAAGGGCATAAGCCAACACACACGAGGTAGAGGACGGGTCTGGTAACAAAAGAGGTCATCTGACCTATTCTTGCCAATACTATGGTCAGGATATAACACGTGATACCTCTTCACCAGTCGTACCGTCTGTTGCTTCCTGTCCCTGGGCATACGCCATTAGCAGCTGCTAGATGAGCACACCATCCAGCCTTTATTCTAACGTTACGATGAAGAAACATTGTACCAAGATATGCTTATTTCGACTGGGGATTGGGAAAGTTCACTGTGATGATATATAAAAGGGATATATACTCGAAACAATTATGTGGCTACCCCTGTGCATCCGTTCAATAAAGCAAATATTGTTATATAGATCATAACATGACAAGTCCCTGGGGCCATACGCTTACAGTAGTGTTCAAATATATGTGTTTGTATGGTGTATTTTAACCTTTGCCATGTGCGTCACTTTGATTTGAACATGATGTAATAAATGCATGTACTTATGTTCGAATACTTCATTAAATATAGGAGGCAAAGGTTAATAAACATTAGCAAGTGTGAATCTAGTGCAAGTAGGAAAAGTGATTTCCGTTTTGACATATAAAAAACACTTTACAGAAAAAAAAAGTGCTCTAGTAAATCGCTATGACTCTTTCACTTTTTGATATATATATATATATATATCAGTGTTAGTAGTTACTAACTATGCACGAAACCTGGATTATTTTCATGGATGACGATTGTAGGCTTAGAGGTTAAGGAGAGGCATATTCTGAAAGAAAATAGCTGTAAATAGTGAGTGTAATGTGCCCTGTACTGTTGTATGTCACATGCGGGCAACCATCAATTAACAAGTTGTCATCACTGGCCTGGTTCACTGTAGTTTATGTATGGGATAGATGGTCAAGCAAATTTGGGGCAAACATTGTGCCTACATCTGCTCATCAAAGCAAGAATTGCGACGTAGATCATATCATGACAAGTCCTTTGGGCTAAGTTGACAATAGGTCCAAATTGATGCCTTTATTTCTGGATATCTTAACCCTTGGCATGTGAGTCACTTTGAAGCGAAAACAACGATATATATTAATGTACCTATGTCCACCTTTTACACTTGATTAGGATACATGAAAGAATTCTTTAATAACCTTTACCACTGGTGAATGTGGATGAAGGAGAGAAAAGGAGCTTGAAATTCCGCTTTCTATATTATTCAGACCCCATAAGCCCCATCTATTTCACCAAAATATCAACACTCAAACTTTCACAGCACCCAGCCTATCAAACTAGCAAGCACTTACTTCTCTGCCGGCCTTTATGAATTAATTGAGATGTTAAACCCACACTTCACACTGGAAGTGTTGTTTGTCATTTTGAGGCACGGGCCTTGAAGACAAACCATGAATGCGGTTCATGAGAGTTGTGTTCAGCAGAGTAAAGATTTTTATTTTGATTTCTTTTTTATTCTTCTTGTTTATTATTATTATTATCATCTTCATCATCATCATCATCATCATCATCATCATCATCATCATCATCATCATCATCATCATTATTATTATTATTATTATTATTATTATTATTATTATTATTATCATTATTAACTGAAAAATGGCAGCATACGTGGGTGTTACTTGTTCAAAGCAAAGAAATAAGACTTATATTTGAACGAATAATCTGTTCCTGTTTGTGGGCTACACAGGTCCACAGTATGGCCTGCTTACGAGGCCCTGCACCAACAGTTGTTTTTTTCTGTACTATTACGCTGAGGCGCAACTACCTCTATGTAAGCTATAGCAAGGGGCACCTTTCTATTCTATCGTTACCGGCTCTGATCATCATTTAGCATTTGTTGATTTGATCATTAGGGTTCAAAGTTATTGTCTGTTAAAAAGACGCATCTTCATGAATTTCATGTGCACCAGAAACCATACTTATTCAGCACAACATGCAAGTTTAGCACTTAGTATTCCCAATGATTTTTGCAGAAAGTGACTGCTCTTTGAAAATTATAATAATTTCCATTAGCAAATTACGATTTTAAACTGTTTTGCAAATATTTCAATGTGCTTACAAACAGAAATTGATGTTTGTGCAGGGACCTGTTATAGATGGACTACCAACGGGAGCGCTCATCCCTTTAGTGGTCAACTGGGCGCGACGACTACAAAGCGTGTTCCCTAGCGCCGCTCAAGTTAATCCCCCCTACTCAGTCCGTTTGTTGTTCCATCTATGTTTCCGCGTTCGGTGGTATCGGGTTACATACATCAGGCTTACATCGGGTGTGCTATTGTACCAAGTTCAAAAACGGAGAGTTTTATGCGTGCGCAACCAGTCTCATCGTTTGAATCAGAACCGTGCGAGTCCAGCGATGTGTTTTTCGTTGAAATCGGCCGATAAAGGGCTAGTTTTTGCATTTTTTTCTGTCCAAAATGATGCAAAGTTAGACAACTTGCGTGCGTAATAACTCCTCACGCCATAATCAGCAATAAAAAATGTAGTTTTAGATGAATAGTGTATGCCGGTAGGATCATGATTGTAGTTTCATTTCATGTAGCTGAGTCCGGCGTAACGCTAAATTTTGACTTTAAAATGTGGAACACGGTGAAAAATTTTGCACATTTCAGTCGGTGACGCGATTTTTCTCGCCTTTCATCGCGTGACCTGGCCCACGAGACTGCCAGCAGCCAGTGCGGACCATGGTGTTTTGTTTGTTCAGCACTGAACGTGCTCGCTCAAACACCCGATCACTTGAGCAGCGGCAACATAGATGGTACAAAGGGGGCCCCGCCGTTGGTAGTCCATCTATAACGTCCCTGGTTTGTGCTAATAGCTCCCAAAGTTGGTAACTGATTTCATGTTTTGTTTTTATTTTTGGCTGTGTTCTATCGTTCGTTGCCACACTTTTATCTAAAATCTATTCAAATTAGAGTGTCAAATGCCAAACAGGAAATACAGTGTGATTTTTGCACAACACAAGTTTCTTTTTCCAAATAAACAATTGCATGCATGGCACAATGTTCCCCCCCCCCCCAAAAAAAAACGCATTATTACCTGATTGTGGCAGGCGTCTTGTGGGTTTCATGCACTTTCTAGTACATTAGTTTCCTCGCACCCCCCCCCCACCCCGCCCTTCCAAAAGCTTTGGCTCCATTGTATTTTGTATGCGGTACTAGAAGAATCACATGCACCTAATTAAATGTGAAACACCACCAAGCTCTAATTTGTATGGACATACTGTCATGGACACATGACATGAAGTATGTACTTTAATATGACAGTATAAGCGCTCATGGTAATTTGCCACAGGCGATTGGTTTAAACAAAAACCAGAATACCCTCGCATGGACATCCCTCTTTCAATGTCAGCATAAAATACAAATGTCAGATACTAAATTATTTGAATGACCACAAACATTAAGTATGGATCTATAAAGGTAGCCCAGGGCTGCCTAACTTAACAGTTGTCTTCAGCCTTGGTTTGTGGGAACACACAGCGGCCTTCAGCGTTGTCTTATTTCTGTATTCTGGAGCATTGCAGACCAGATAAATGGGGTACGTATTAGTGGGGTTTGTCCCTGTTTGAAAATATCTATCATTTGGATTTTGAGAGTAATTGACCTCGACACATTTTTAAAAACGCCAATTGGGTGATTTGGACTATGACAGGCCAGCATTTTTTATTATTCGGTTTGCAAACCAGCCGACGTAAATTTAGCCGGATTAGAAAAAAGGAAATAAAAAAATAAAAATGATTTTTTTTTAATCGCCGATGTCTGCAAACTGCTACAGGTTAAAAAAGTTGCAACTGTCGTACACGTCGCCTTTTGGTAGGTGTCATTCAAAAACCAAACAGCTTCATCAATATCTAACAGAAATGCACGCATACAAATAAACGAATATATATATATATATATATATATATATATATATATATATATATATATATATATATATCTATATATATATATATATATATATATATATATATATATATATATATATATATAAATATATATATATGTATATATATATGTATATATATACATATATATATATGTATATATATACATATATGTATATATATACATACATATATATATACATATATATATATATATATATATATATATATATATAAACCTTGTGACAATTTATGGTAGCTTTATACCATTTTCATTCTGAAGAGATTGTAAAAACAAAATTTATATCTGTATTTTACAACATGGCACAAATAAAAAACCAGTTAGTTTAAGTAATTTATCCATTTTGAATATTTGTTTCAAACGTGGCTGATGATTTTTATATCAAAGCTATCAACACAGGACTGGAAAATGTAGAGCTTTACCCTTTTTCCTTTTGAAAGCAATTAGATGTCAAGTCAACCTTGTTTTTCACATACACTTTTACAGTATTGACGCCACCTGATAAACACTCTTAACCCATTTTTTCACATTTTTTTTTTCAAAATTTGACACCCTTATGAAAAGTCTGCTTTTCTTTTTTTTCTTTCTTTCTACTTCGTCCTCCTGTTTTTCTAGCTCTTGTTCTTGTGCACATTTTTGTGCAGAGCATCAGCAAAATTAAACCAGGTTTTAATACAAATAAAGCTGTAGTTATACATAAAAAAAAAAAATGGCAAGGGGATTAGACCACTTTTGAAAATGCCTTGACCAAAGATATAGCTTTACGTGAATTTTCAATGAAACTGAACACACATAAATTGTTCTTTTACAGTTCGATGTTAACAAGGAGTGTATGGATGCTGACCTTGCTCCTATTTGTATTGGCGGCAGTGGCTGTGACACAGAGTAGGCATTCCTTTACGGCAAGTCGATATCTGCCTACCTTGGCACAACTGGCACAACTGGCACCTTTCGATATGGAAGAAGCTGCCAGGCCAGCACAATCTCGCCCAAACCGTCCCTTCATCCCGAGGATGGGATAAAGACAAACTTAAACAGGAAATGGTGTGCGAACCACACCGGAGCAAACAGAAAATAATGAAGACAAGCAACAACATTATAGTCTCTGAGACTAAATATCTGTATTTTTCCCAATGGTTACCTAGGTAAATCACAAATATAAATGCCCATATTATATAAGGATTTTATGGAAACAAATATTTCACATATCTGTGTATAACATTTAACTGCACATGGTTAGAAATGTTACACATCTATCTGGACACAGTTGAGACAAAATATGACCAGTGACTTGAGATTAGCCCATGATGCCTCTGAAGTACATGTGTACAAATATACAATATGTAGTTGCTACCCTAGTTTATGACATTAACAGCTAAAAGCAGGAATATCTGGCAAATAAACATTCATAATCTGTTAAATTGAGTTGGTTTATGTGTTCTTCTTTTTAACGTACATTTCATTATATCAGTAACATCTAATAAAGAGATTGCAATTGTGAAGTTTTATATCATTATTCTTTCAAATTTATATAATTTGTCTTTGTTTCTTATTATAAAATCGTTTTGATAATTTTTTTGTCTATTTGCTCTTTTTGAAAAAAAAAAGTTTTTTTTTTCTTTTTGTTTGCAATGATCCATATTTGCAAAAAAGATCTGCTCGAACATTCAGTTTGTTTTTTGGATCTATATTATATACTTCCTATAACTAAAAATACAGCTGCTTGATGTTTAACCACATCTTTAGAAGCAGGGGTTTCAATTATATTACAGGTATATTTTATATACACTTTTCAGAAAGATTGTTTTTCTTATTACTACTTTGTTGAACAGTTTAATGGTTTATTTGTTGAACACTTTAATGGTTTATGTGTGAACAAATACACTTTTTATCTAGATTTGGACCACATCCTTTAAGCTTTTTTTCTGGGCGTGGCGGCAATTCAATTGACTTTTATGACTGTATTTTTATACATTGTTCGTGTGGAGTAGTACATGTCACAAGGAACTATACAAGAACCTGATTGAGTGGTTCCTTCTGGCAAACTGAAACTGAAATGAACAGTTGCTTTTCAACTGCACTGATACTTGAGTCACATGAAAGATCTCTCTTCTTGCTTTGTGGAAAAATTTACCCTTTCCTTCTTTTTTAGTAAAACCTTATCCCAAACGCGCGAGGACACACACACACACACACACACACACACACACACACACACACGGTGACTAGAGTGACCCAATGTGCACTGTGTGTGTCCATATCCACGAGTATTTGCACAATACCCACAACAAGACAACAATGCACAAATGAAGTAGGGATTTAGCCTGTTTTTGTACCGATTACATGAAGACATGAACTCTGTGTAATATGAGCAAGATGGCACACATGTGCATCCTTTGAATGTGATAATGCTATGATGCTGAATAACATGGAAAAAACTGCTAAAAATAAAATCTTTATAATGTCTGTTGACATGGCAAATATTTTCACTGGTCAGATGGCTCATAACATTTGCTAACCTCTATGGATAATTTTATGACTGAGTTTATATACATTTTCATGTGTATTAGAACATGTCAAAAGGAACTATACAAGAACCGGATTGACTGCTTTCTTCTAGCTGGTAAAACTGAAATGAACATTTGCTTTTGCGCTGCATTGATACTGGTATTGATACCTGCATTTTCAGTAAAATGTACCTTTGCCCCGAAACAAAAACAGGAGAGAGAGAGAGAGAGAGATTAATCACAATTCCATTCTTGAATGTGATAATGCAATCATGAGGAATATTAATAAACCTTGTCATATATTATTTATGTAATCAAGTCCAATATTGAAGTACTTTTAGAAAGTTAGAAATCAACTATTTGTGCTTAGGGAACGACATTTAGTGGTTAAGATGGGCCATCAGTATATTTTTAGAGGTTTTTATTGAAAACCCCATTGTTGATGCGTAACATTTTATGTTAGAATTTGAGACGACGATTTGTACACTAAGGAAGACTGTTACAGATTAATTGATCAGGATTTTGTGCGGCAGAATCTCTGATTTTTTTTAAAAAAATGTTTACTACTTTAAATTTTTTCCCAACTACAGGATGGCTTATAATTGATATTCTTTCAAAAAAAGGAAGTACGAGCTGTCTGTGATAAATGGATTTAGCTACATGCACAACCCAAGCCCACATGTTCTGCTTATTTGAATATGTCCCAGCCTCAGAACGATTAGCAGCATTCCTATACCTAAGAAGAACCTCTTTGCTTTCCTTTCTTTGAACAGAAATCTATTTGTCACAGATTACTGTTGTATTGGCAGTTTGACATATAAACGTCAAAGGAAAACAGTTTTCCTGACTTAGCAAATATATTTTTTCCATTCACAAGAAATGAAACACATTGGTCATTATTTGAAAACATGCAAATTCAGTTAACTTCATGACAATAATAACAACAATGAGGCTGCTGCTGCTGATGATGAAGATAGTGATGATGATGATGACAATTACGATAATAATGAAAATTAATGATGATGATAATAATCATAATGGTAATAATAATAATAATAATAATAATAATAATAATAATAATAATAATAATAATAATAATAATAATAATAATACGTTTGACTTATGAATGCCAATATTCCTTTCACGAGACTGGTACAATGACGATGATTACGTTTATGATGATGATGATAATGATGATTATAATAATAATAATAATAAAAATAATAATAATAATAATTATAACCATAGTTATAATAATAATAATTATAATAATAATAATTATAATAATAATATTAAAAATAATAGTAACAAGAATAATAATAATTATTACAATAACAATAATAGTAATAATAATGATAATAATAAAAACAGCAATAATAATAGTAATAAAATTTTATTATCATAATAACAATGAAAATAAGAAGAAACAAAAAAGAAGACTAACTTATATATTTCAATATAACTTTCATGAGACTGGTATAATAATAATAAAAATAATAATTATAATAATAATAACAATAATAATAATAGTAGTAGTAGTAGTAGTAGTAGTAGTAGTAGTAGTAGTAGTAGTAGTAGTAGTAGTAGTAGTAGTAGTAGTAGTAGTAGTAGTTTTAGTAGTACTGGTAGTAGTAGTAATAGTTAGAGAATTACCCATGACATCCATTTATTTCTTTTATGAGACTGAAATATTGTCGTTCATACCAAACAGTTTACGACTGTGAAATGTTGGGTATAAAAATCAGTATATAGTCATAATTTCTCATACAATTACATGTAATATTATAAAGTGAGATGCACAAAAGTAAGAGAAAAGAAACAACGTACTTGCACATAAAGTATTAAATAATTGGCCCTCATTTACAAACACATGTGTCCTCTGAACTGAAATAAACAGGTCAAGTTTACCCCTTTTAAATTATATCAAGAAATAATGTGAAGGTAGAATTCATGGAGGGAAGAATGGAAAAAGGCATGGACAAAGCCATCAGTGGACAGGATGTCAACTCAAATATAAATGGATCCCTTCTTTGGCTTCACCCATACCCAGTGACGCTTCAATGAAATATGAAAAATACCATGACTGTGTAAACACATGGCTATTTGGCATTTAACTCATTCCATAGTATGGTCCCAGGCCTTGGTCTGTGGTTCTGGCACTGCCTTGCAAGTCATGATGCAGCTGTCCTTGCGGCAGCTGCAGCATGACTTGCAACGTTCCTTATGACATGTTGTACTCCACACGACAATGTATAGAAACACAGCCTTAAAAGTAAAAAGTATTAAAATGCAGCAACGCCCGAACAGAATCTTCAAAAAGTGGACCTATAATGTACCTCAAATGAAGTTCGTCCAGCTCTATATATAAGGGTGTGGTCTAAATTTTGGACAAAGGAGTATTGTATTTGTGTCTTTTTGCCCAGAACCACTTCCTAGTAGTCATTACCCTATTCAGCAGTCCAAAATCTTTACTCTCCATAAGCTAACCTGTCCCTGTCTAATCCATATACATATGGAATTACTTTTGTCCATAGTGCACACGTTCTTCCGTAAATTTTGACAAGTCAATTTCTTTCTGTAAGCAGATCATTTTGTTTGCAATACAAATCATGATTTGTAAATATAAATAAAGATGGGAGTTTTTTTTTAATCACAGGCTATAATTAAAATGCTGAGTTCTGAACCGGTATAAAATACATAATGCCTAAAAATTAAAGCATAAACTTATTATCAGTTTCACTCACTTGGAGTTTTCAATCTACAGGCAAAATTTGGTTGAGAACAAACAGTCCCTGGGATTCCAGGTATATAATTACTCTGCTCCCTTATTTCTCATGCGTGTTGTGTGACATACCAACCGAATCTATAAACATTATTCCAATCAGACAATATCTGGTGAAATCATAGCTGGAACTCTCTATCTATACAGGACGACGACGAGGGGAAAAACAGGTCAGAACCACCAAAAACATCTGATATACTTCTTTTGATTAACCATACTGTGTTGTGCAGACATATTCTGCATGTACTTTGGGTTCTGCACACACTAGAACAGATCAGTGAGAAACGAATGAAGTAAAATACAGCAAACATGCGTTAATATTACCCAAAAAGAAACCATTTGTGTACACATAAATCTGATTGTGATATCAGGCTTGGAATATATATATACATATATATATATATGTATATATATATATATATAGAGAGAGAGAGAGAGAGAGAGAGAGAGAGAGAGAGAGAGAGAGAGAGAGATATACACGTATATATATATGTATGGCATCTACAGTTCCTAATTTCTACTGTTACAAATACCATATATACTACAACGGTCGGCTGTATAAGGCCACATTCCAGAGGGGATTAAAAATTATAGGGCCACATTCCAGAGGGAATTATGACACTTACCCCACCTGAAAATAGATAAGGGGAATTCCACAGGATCTAGAATAGATTACCTGTGACAGCAACATACTGATCAGGGCAACAGGTGTTCCTCACGTAATAGGATCAACATTATACTGACAAGGTCAACTGGTGATTAATATCTAGTGTAAACCGGAAAATTATATAACAAGGATTAGTCACCCCCACTTCCATAGATTGGGGGAAAACCCAATCTGATAAGGGTCAACGGGTTTAAGTAGACACAGGTGTTCATTACATAACAAGGATGAAAAGTGTGGCATCATATCACTGATAAAATCACCAGGTGCTTATTACATAATTGGGATCAACATTATAGTGGAATGTTTATACAGGTGTGCTTTGGAATGCATTGATTAAAAGATTTACACCCACTGATAAACAAGGATAAGTGGCGATTAAAATTGTAAGTACTCATACAACAAGTTGCATGACTCCTATCGCATAATGAATTTTTGTTTCATAGGCTGGAAAAAAGACAACTTGAATCAGGAACGGACTCTAAAGACGCAAGAGCACGACCCCCCCCCCAAAAAAAAATAATAAAAAAATTAAAAAACAATCAAACAAACAAAAGTCAAGCAAAAAGCTTTCACTTTTTGAGATTAAACTGTATGCTTCATGACCTTAATAATAACGAAGTCCCCAATAAAGCATCGGCCCATTTCTGTTTACAAAGTCAAAAAGGGAATCAGTTAGGAATGACAGCATCAAAGTGCATCAAAGTGACTCCCATGGCTGGGTTAATATATACAGTACAAGTGCATAAATATAGACGTTAATATTCCTGTGTGGCCACAACGGCTGTCCTGTAATGGTGTATGCCACCGTCCTTGATTTCTTGAGCAAATGCTAGAGGTTAACCAGAGATTTATTTTGATAATATATTCAAATTGACGATTGCCTGCATGCACATAAAAATAGTACAAGGATTATTCAACACACACACTATATGAAATTTTTCCCTTAGAATATGCTTCTGAAGCTTCAAATGATAATTGATCAGAGATCAAAGACATATTGATGAAGTAGTGTGACATTGCAAGCCTTTAAAAACTGCTTTGCCACCTGCTACGTTGTTGTTTTAGGTTTTTATAATCTAGCATTTACATATATATATATATATATATATATATATATATATATATATATATATATATATATATACATATATATATATATATACATATATATATATCACTTTGACTGAAAGAAGGACTCAACTTGAACCGTTTAATCTCCATGGGCATTTATTGAGACTAGGCCGTCACTACGACATCATAAAGACATACTGCAACAATATACATATAATCAACATATAATCATCTTTACTACTCATTTGGTATAACTTTTAATTCATATCCCATTAATCGTAATATATCATTTATGGTAACTGTTTTTAAACACTTGTTCACTTATAACTTCATATACAATATTCTATTAAACAATATACCAAGTTTTAACAATATGACATTTCACCATTTAACAAATACTTCAATAATCTATGCTCTTGGTAAATAATTTATAGTTAAATAGAATTTCTAACCATTAATACGGCCAGTGAAAAAAAGTAAGCTGAAACAACAGCGACACCTGCTGACAAAATATGTAACGAAAGAGAACAAAGCGTAAAACGCATTGAAACCACGGGAAAAAGAGTATCGACTGTTAAAACCCAAAAATGCCAAGCTTTTACGTTGAAGTCGCACAAATAAGAATAGTCCTTTTTACATAGATTTATAAGAAAAGCTTACTTTTAGGCATGAAATTACACTCTGAATCGTTGCTAACCCCTTGACACTTGAACGCACGCAATGACTTAACGACGTGTGCACGTGCTAAGAAAGGATATTTGTCGCCTGTTCCTCTGACCAATTCATACCAGAAAATACGCTGCCAATAATTTTAGCGCATGCATCATGAATCTTTACTTTGATACATATGTATGTATATATATATATATATATATATATATATATATATATATATATATATATATATACATATATATATATATATATACATATATATATATGTTCAATATTAACCCTTTATAACCAATGTTAAATACTTTTGTCTCAATTCAATATAATCCATATACGTAACCTGTACAAGCTATCAACTTAATTTACACCATTACATAACCTGATTTTACAACACTCTTTTACATGTTTTATGGCTTTTAACCAGCATTTAAACTAAATGCATACTTACAAAGCTATTTTGCGGGATTGCACGGCCTATCCAACCCCAGTAAAGCACAGAACTTCAACCATGTTAGTACCTATAAGCAACATACGAACGATGCCTATAAATACTACGAAGTTACTGGAATTTGACATATTTCTGAACGAACACGATGAAATAGCAATTAACGAACGCAGGTCTCTACTTACGTTAGTTCCTTCAACGCTTGTTAGTTACATTATATGCAGGTGCGGGCACAAAGCCCCTAACTCGTCTCTCTTGGCCTCTTCGGCCCGTTGAAAAATGGGGATTGTATCCACATGCCGCCTGCTAACAGTATATATATAGCAGTGCGAATGAATCGCCAACATTATAATATAAAAGGAAAGTAGTACCTAAGCAAAACAAAGTAAAAAAACTAAAGAACCTTACCCTGAATACATTATTAAGCCGTGTATTCGGTACCATAACACTACAGGGTTTACAAAGACACATGTACAACAACAACAAAAAAGAAAAAACCATGGAGACATATAAAAAAAAATTACACGAAAAAATACAAAACACGAGCTAGTGTTTGACAATATATATATATATATATTCATTGTCAGGGCCACATTTTTAGATATGCTGTACTTTTCTTGTTTGTCACTCACTCATTCTTCTGTTTTGTTTCTAACTACTGTTTGCCTCAAAATTATATATATGTGTATATATATATATATATATATATATATATATATATATATATATATATATATATATATATATATATATATATATATATATATATATATATTGTAATGAATATTGAAAACAGAAATGCAAACAGTTACGGTGTTAGCATCGAGCACTGATTTTGGAATACATTTTGATGACAAATTTAACAGGTTATTCTGTAAAATTGCATCAAGAGCAAAGAATTTCACACTAATGTTGTAACTAACAATTCAAATTAAAGAACTGATTCTCCAACTATTTGATGCTGCATCTTGTGAAATAAAACGAGATTTAGTGGACACAAAAGTACAATTAAAAATCAATATAAATTAAATACCTTTGTGTATACCCATTTCAGTCATGAGGAACAGTCATATTTGGATTGCTGGGTACTGTTATGGTTCGTTTTGACTTGGAGAGGTAAAACTGAAGTGGTGACCTACATACAGGCATAGATGTGAACACAGAGGAAGGGCTGATGTGATCTAGAAAGATCAGAGAAAAACATGATGTGTGGTTAATTCGAAAATTGAATACTAGTGACAGTTCTCAGCCTGGATATATGAAGCAGCTTTCTTTATGACTGGGAGAGGAGAATTCTGAGATCTGGCAGAAGCCTGTTTTCAGGCCAGTGGGAATGTGAGCCTTTGCTTTTGCCAAGGAGATACTCATTTATACATTGTACCTCTAGAGTGTAGACAGTGCCTTTGAGTAGACTGATATATTTGGTTGTTAATTGTACCACTTTAATTTTGAACCAAACTGTATGTCTGTGGGATTTGGACCAGCACCATGCTCTGTGTACCACATTGAGAGGAAACTGGGCCTCAGTTGGATTTGGAGCAGACTATTTGCCAACTACTGTAGGACCTGGAACTTTGGAGCAGTACCTGTAGAGGATCTCTTACCGGAGATTAGGTTTTGCCCACAGTTGGATGCTGTATGAGCATAGCTATTTTGTGCTGATTTTGGAATTGTTAATATTTTGTTATTATGAAAGTAATCGCATCTTTGTCATTCTTTGCTGAGTTCCACTACAATCTAGAATATTGTGAACGTGGGCACTGTAGCAAATTGTGAGGGTTTGTCTGGGAACAATCCAAGATACACAGGGTCAAATTCAGGACAAAATATTGAGCTATTTTGTAATATTAGAACAAAAGGACTGATTTATCTGAAGATTTCGGATGTTCCTAAACATTAAATCTTGCAGCTCAACAAAGGTAATCTTGTATTTATAAAACATAGTTGTTTGTCAATAAACACACAGTAGCACAACATGTCGATAAATCTCAAATGTGTTTCTGAGTATGAGGACTAAAAGGTCAATGATTTGGATAAATTGTTAAAGGAAAACCTTGGGAAATTTGGCCAAATATCTAAATTTAAAGGTTCCATCAGAATACAGAAAAATAACCCTAAAACAAAAGATAATTTTCCATTTGGTTGAAGAAGGTTTCCTTAAAAATGAGGGTTCAGAGGATAAAAGTTTGGCAATTCAGTTGGAATGAGTTAAATTCAAATTTGAAGGTGATAGAGGGGCTACAGATCATGAGTTAAAGCTAGAAAAGAGCTTGAACTTAGACGTTATAGATCAGATAACTTAGCACAGTTGGAAGCTTTTGATTTGGCAAAGAATGCACGTTTAATGCCAAAATTGGACAAAAAAGATGTGTCACAATTCTTCATCTTTCAAGAAAATGGCTGAAACTTTAAAATAGCCTAGAATGGTGTGGCCTCTTCTTTTTACAAAGTGTGTTTTTTGAAAAAGCAAAAGAACTGTTTTCTTGCATAAGGACTACAATAATCTATACGGCCCGTGGAGATAACTTGCCTCTCTGCTGGGGAAAGCTTTTTTAAGTTTTTAACACTTTGCGTGTTTTATGTGTATTTCAGGTGACTAGGCACACTTCCCTTACGACTTTGTATTATCATTTAGTTTATTTTAGCTTGTATGCATGGAGTGTTATTGTATATTTGGTTTTGCCATGTAACATATATTTATGTTACGTTGTGATTTTGTAATATCACATTGTATGTACATTATATATTTTATCGTGTGAATGATATAGCAGGGGATAATGTGAAAGGTACACTGGTACCATGTTTGACTGATTAGCCAGCCATGAGAGAGGACACAAAGCATCTTGAGCAGGAAATTACGAACACCTCTCCTACCTGTGTTGTGAAAAGGTCAATGCCTTTGAAGCTTATAAACCACAAGAATTGAGTGACAAAAATGATGAATTTCTGGGGTTGGCAGAGACATTCGTTGCGGGTAACTTGGATGACCAAGAAAGCCATGAAAGTAATTTGAGTCCAGAGCTGAGCTTTGATGGTAACCTCTCTGACCAGGTAAATCAAAATGATAATCTGAGCTAAGTACCTCATCTGAATTGAAAAAGGCTTATTAGGGAACAAAACGCTGACCCTCAGGTAACAAAATTAGCGAGTACAGCTTCAACTGAAGAAAAAAAAATGGAGACCCTCAGATGCTTCCACTGAAGACAAATGGAGAATTGTTCAATAAATAATGGTTTCTCTATCATTTCGAGCAGAAATCTTAAAAACAGCTCATGATTTGCCTGTGGTGGGCCACTTAAGTATACAAGAAAAACTCAAGATAGAATATTACAACATTTCTTTTGGCCCAGATTACATTGGGATATGGCAGAGTTTTGTAAAATTTGTCACACATGTCCAGTGGTCAGAAAACACAATCAGAAAATCAGACCTGCTCCTTTCATTAGTATACCTGTTCTTGAAGAACCATTTAGCAGGGTTTTTATAGATTGTGTGGGGTCATTTCCAAAACCAAAGAAGGAAATAAATTCCTCCTTACTATCATGGATTCAGCTACTAAGTATCCTAAGGCCATCCCCTAAAAATATTAAAGTTCCTACAATCATTGATGCTTAAATGAAATTTTCCACTATAGTAGGACTGCAGACGCAGATACAAAGTAACCTAGGTTCAAATTCCATGTCTGCAGTGTTACAGGAAGCTGCCCACCAGTTAGGCATTCAGCAGATTAAATCTACAGCCTACTGCCCAGAAACACAGGGGGCTTTGGAAAGGTATCATCAAACACTGACGAAAACGATTAGAACCTATTGTTTTGAAAATAAAAATGAAAGGGATAAAAGTATACATGTGTTATTTGCCACCATAGAGATACCAAATGAGTCACTGGGGTTCAGTCCATTTGAACTGATATATGAACATACTGAAAGAGGTCCACTCAAGCTTATGAAAGAAAAATGGTCCGATGAAAGAGTAACCTATCTTGGAGTATGTGTCCAAATTCAAAGAAATGTTGAAAAAGACTTGTGAGGTGGCACACTCAAATCTGATTCATTCACAGGGTAAGATGAAAACATGGTATGATGAGCAGCAAGTAAAAGAAGTTTTAAAGCGGGAGCCAAGGTATTGGTAGTTTTGCCTATGTAAGGGCATTTGATTCAGGCAAAATCTAATAGTCTTTACCAGCTTGGAGGAAAGCTAAACAGCTTTGTAACATCAACATGTTAAAAGAATACAATGAAAGGGGAACAGGAGTAGGAATTGTTAGTGCCACTACTTTGAAGAGTGATGACAGTGGTAATGAGAGGGATGAGAATGATCCATTCTCAAATGAAGTTTTATTTCCAGTTAAAAAAAGCAAAACTCTGACACATTACAGAATCTTCATAGAGATAGAGATTTTGGAGAATACAAAACAAGCTGATATAGCCAAAGTTTTGCGTAAGTTTGAGCATTTATTCTCAGACCAGCCTGGTTAAACCTTAATATAAAGTCATGATGCAGATGTAGGTGATGCTGCTCCAATAAAACTGTGACCTGAGCAGATGAATCCTCTGCAATTGGCTGCAATTTGAGAAGAAATAGATCACATTCTGGAAATGATATTATAGACCCAAGCAAGAGTAGCTTATGTAGTCATATAGCATGGTTCCAAAACCTGATGGTTCAATGCCACCTTGCATTGATTCTAGAAAGATGAATTCTGTGACTAAATCAAGAATCCCATCCTATCTCTAGAGTAGAGGAGCGTATTGATAACATAGGAAATGTGTGTTTTGTAAGCAAATGAGACTTGATTGAAGGTTATTATCAGGTGCTTCTCACAGAAAAAGCCTTAGGAATATCAGCTTTTTAAACACCTGATGGCCTTTTTCAATTTAAATCGATGCTCTTTTGAATGAAAAACGCGCCTGCAACATTCACCCTGCTCCCCATATCCTGCTGATTTATATTTAACCTGGTTTGAATATAAGTATATGGATAAATTGATGAAAAGGGACTTTCTGATGGTTACAAAAATATCAAACAATGCAAGGTATATTGATGGCATTGTTCAAGTAAATTTTCAAAATTTCAGTGAAACTGCTGAATAAATTTACCTAAAAGAAATTTTTTGGAAGGTAACAATTCAGATGGTTTCAGAGATGTGTTCCTGTACTTGGATATTCTGGTCACTAATGACAGATTTGTATTAACGTTCTATTTCCCCTAAGTGATGCATTACAAGGGGGGGGGGGGGCTTGATGCAAGGCTGTGTATGGTCCTCTTGGCTTCAGTGACTGTCTGAATTGCCGATTACACATTCATTTTAAAATACAACAAATCATATCACACAAAGATCAGTGAGTATCATCGTGCCCATAAACTTATGGTGCAGCACTAACAAGCAGGATTCACTATCCTCAAGAATTATCTACTCTAATGATTCAGGATAAAACAGGACTGATGCTCGTAAATTCTAAGCTTTATTCATAACACATTAATAAATGGCCATTGAATTTAAAGTACTACAAACAGGTTTGTGACAAACACTGTGCCATTTTAAATTATGCTAATTAGCAGCACTTGAAACATTTAAAACTTCTCCAAAATCATTATAAATAAAGGTGTCAATCAAACTTCGATTTGTAGGTTTGTGATATAGCCTCATGCAATGAAACATGAACCAAAGTTGTGGCATTTTGATATAAGCAAATTAGGTGAATAAACAAGAGTTGAATTCTTGGATAACTTTCCAAAAAATGTCAATACAGCTGTCATTTCAACTTCAATTAGTAGATTTGTGACATAGCTGCGCCCAATAAAACATGAACCAAAGTTGTAACATTTTAATTTGTACAAATAAAGTGAATACACAAAATTCAAATATTGAACAACTTCAAAACTATTATAGACTGAGGTGTCATTCAAACTTCAGTTGATAGATATATAAGATATCCAAAACTATTATAGACTGAGGTGTCATTCAAACCTCAGTTGATAGATATATAAGATATCCAAAACTATTATAGACTGAGGTCTCATTCAAACTTCAGTTGAACAGCAAACGACTCAGCTGATTTTTGGTATTGTAATTTCTGTCATTTAAAATACTTACCTGCCTTATCAGATTCTTACTTTAACGACTCTCATAGTGACAATCTATCAACCACCTCTATCAGCAATGACTCTATTCCTGAAATGGTAAGTCCTAGGAGACAGGCCACTATAGAGGGCCAGTGTACACTAAAGGAAGCCTGTGGTTTCAAGATTGCCCATATTGACACTGGTAATGGAGGCTTGCTGTGTCACCTGTCTGAAGTAAAGAGAGTTGTGAATATTTACAAGCTAGACATTTTAGCCATAAGTGAGTCATGGCTAAACTCGGACATCGATAATGACTATGTCAATATTGATGGATATGAACTTACAAGAAATGACAATAATGGGGAATTTATTGGTTAACAAGTCATTGCATTGTACATTAAGGACACGATTCCTCATAATTCTAGACCTGACCTTGACAGTGTCCTTCTTATGACCAGAACTATCCAAATAAATCAGTGCAAACCTCTGCTGGTTACTGCACTTTATCGACATCCTAGATCAAATGTGAATTTCTACACACACATGGAATCCCAATTCATCAAACTAGACTCTACAAGGTATGATAGTATAGTGCTGGGTGATTTTAACATCTATTTCACCCACCTCAATGAGAATAACCCCAGTGCAAAGAGACTTAACCAGCTTGCAGCAGATTAAGGCTACAATCCGACAATCAAAGCATATACCAGAACTACTGATGCCTCTTCAACAACCATTGACCTATGCTTTACAAATATGCCGAATCAGTCCTACGTATCTGGTGTTGTAGCTGTATCAGTGGCAGGCCACTTATTGAATTTCCTAACCTTATAGAAATAGACTGGTCCACGTAAACATCGTTATATAACATGCAGAAACTTCAAAAAATTGGACACTGATAAACTTACTGATGAACTGAACAAACTCCCATGGAGTATTGTTAACATCTTCGATGACATAAATGACAGATGGGACACATGGAAGATTCTATTTAACTCAGTTATGGATCATGTGTTTCTGTACTAATTGATGAATTATGTCCCATGAAAACCTTCCGCCCAAGGAAACAAACTTGCCCTTGGTAAATGTAAATAGAGGTGCCAATACAACTTCAATTTTTTAGGTTTGCCATAATCAAATGAATCATGATTGAAGGTTGTAACAGTTTGATTTAAGCAAACTACGCAAACGTGTTGAACGTGTATATCCTTGCGGACACTCACAGGATATTAATGAGCAGTACTGCACCGCAAAGAAATTCAGAAATAGACTGGATGCACTGCACCACCTCAGACACATGGAAAGCAAATGGGCTACCCTTGTGAATGCATTTGGGCATGCAAAACTTTACATTTATTATGTCGGGGTGCAAACCCAGACATTTTGTTTTTCCAAGATTTTTTTTTCTTTCCTTATTTCTTCTTTAGGACCAATTTTGTCAAGAGTTTTTCTTGGCCACTGGTATTAAGAAAACAACCAAACTTGCCATGGTGACTGACCTACAAGTAAAATTGTGCATATCATTTGGAATAGCCATGGTATTTAAAAATATGCAAACTAGGAGCTATTATTTTTTTAAGCTCTATATCTTAAAAATTATTATAGATAGACACAAAGTCTTAACCTATACATGTAGGTTTGAGGCACGGGGATAATCCAATAGCCTGCAAACAAAAGTTAAAGAATTCTGATGTATGCTTAATTCACTGCATTTCCCTAGAATACACATCTCCGCTTCTACTGCTGATTATGTCTGAGTGCCAGCCGAGACATTTTGGTCTTCCAATTCTTTTTCTTTGTTTCTTTCTTTCTTCCTTTCCTTCTTATTAAAGACCCAACTTGGCCGGAGTTTTTCTCGGACACAATTATACCGAAAAACACCAAACTTGCCATTGTTACTGACCTACCAGTGAAACTCAGCATATTGTTTGTTGAAATTGAGCATATCGAATACTTATGATGTTAAAAATTTTGCAAACTTAAAGCAATAAACGTTTTAAAAGCTCTGTATCTCTAAAAACATTATAGATAGACACAACATTCTAACTTACACATTTAGGTTTTATAGCCGAGCGGCCAGAGACCCATTTTGCAAGTTAACTACCCCACCGTACAGAAAGCTACAACATGATTTCATTTATCTTTAGGGTCCCCTAAAATTATTTTGCCCTGTTGTCCTCAGTTACCTGTGTTAGGGTTGCCACGGAAATGACATCTTTAAACATCACCTTTTTTCGGCAAAATAGTTCATTTTAGTGCCATCTGCTATTGCTTGCTAGCAAACTTTCATATCTATATTGCTTTCACCAAAGCAAATATACATTAAATTAATTTTCCCACACAAAGATAATGCATCTCTGCTCCTAGACAGGTAATAAATGCTACAATGTGAAACTTGAAATGTAAAAATCAGGCTTAATGATAGGGTAGGACCATTTTATTTAAAGTCGCCAAAAAATGTCGAAAAGGGAACGAGTACCATGTGCTCTTCTTTTACCCCAGTATCTTATCATTATTTACATACAAAGCCTATTCTCTTTCCTTATGACTTAAATTGCACATTGTTATAACATATGCCATATTATTTAGCACAGCAGAGCCACAAGAGAATATATGGACAGAACAAGCCGTCCCCGAGAGAATAGATAGTGGGGTATGCCACTCACCAATTATGTCCTTTGGCATGCATATGTGTGATCAATGACGTATATACCCTTGTGTGACCTTCCACTCTCATCAGCCCGGGGTGGGTGGGGGGGGGGGCTAAATTTTCAAAATATCATTTTCTCTAAAATCGCTAAGCAGCTTGCTTTGAAATTGCGAGGGGACACCTCTGGGGATTCGTAAATCTGAATTTGTTCAGCAGGTGGCACTGCTTTTTTTTTTTTTTTTTTTTTCTTTTTCCTGTTTTGCAATTTTGTGTGGTTTTCTGCTATTTTCTACTTCTCCAGAAGTGTCCCTAAAATTGTTCTGAAACTTGGTGGAATTTTACCTCCTGGAAGGAGAAGCAAAATTGTTGACTAGGTGGTGATGCTATTGACCCTTGACAACATTTTTAATTTGAGTTTTTATCAGTTAATGCATGCATTACTGTTGGTTACAGTCTAAGTCAATGGGAATTACAATGGTTGTGCACATTGTCGAGTTCTTCGAAAACATCACTAGCTTTTAGATTTTCATAACATTTTCCCCCTTTTTAATGGCAAAATCATAACATATTTTTTCTCTTGCTAGTGCCTCAAAATTGCGTTGAAACACTTCTGAGTACCCCTAGATCAGTGTAGGACTTTCTATAAGTTGGAGGTCAGCCAAGAACGGGCTCATCACTTTTTTAAGCTCCGCAGACTTGTCAACCAGCTGAGTTTATAGGATGGTCCGGCATCCATCAGTCCTCAATTCACGTTTTTGACTGGTCAAAAATCGTGACCTTCCAACGTGGCGAGGATGTAATATTGATAGGTTTCAACCACATTTGTTTAAAGGGTCATGCTCTAGTGATATTTAGATTTTTAAAAGGCTCTTGGGGTGTTCATGTTTTGAAAAATTCTCAGAAAAATCATGTACTCTGGAAATGCTTTGCCAATTGCTTCGATATTGGATCGGTACACTTCCGAGGACCCCTTTAATTAGTTGAACTACTGGCACTGCGTTTTTGTACTTTTTAAACGGATTTTTTGTGTGATTTTACTATTTCCAACTTCCTCAAGGTAGTCAATTAAATTGTTCTGAAGTTTACGGGAAATATACTTTGTGGAAGGGTCAAACACAGTTGTCCACTAGGTGGTCATGTTCTTTATTCCTGATTTTGACCTTTTTATAATATCGATCCTTTCAGTTTATTTATACATTTCTTTTGACTATTATGTTTGTCAATGGGATTACAAAAGGAATTCATATTTTCGGCTTCTCCAAAACATTGAGCTACATTCGTTTCAAACCTGGTGGGGATATACCTTGGGAGGTTTCTTCCATGCTTCATGATTACGCTCCAGGGATTTTTATCTTGTATATATTTTTTGCTCCTTTTTTGATTTTTTTTTTACGGAAACCGCGTCACCAATTGCCTGTATGCTTTGAAGTTGCATAGGGACACTTCCGATGATCCCTATAGCTTTATTTACTCACCAGGTGATGCTACGATTCTGCTTCTTCTATTACTTTTTATCATTATTTTCAGCTGAGCTTATCTTATGGTTTTCCGTCCGTTGTCTGTGCGTCGTCTGTCAACATTTCAATTTTCGACTTCTTCTAAAATAAACTGCAGCCAGATCCACTTCAAACTTAGTAGGGATGTGCCTTGGGTGGGTCTCTACCATGTTTTACGCTCCAGTGATTTTTTATATTTTTTGTCTCTTGGGGGGGGGGGAGGACAAAATCTTCTACTCTAAAACAGCTCACCTTTTTGCTTTCATATCACACAGGACCACTCCTAGGGACTCCGGGTTCCTAATTTGTGCCCTGGGTGGCGCTGTGATTTTTTCCTACTTTTTAATGATTTTTGGCGTGTTTTTGCTATTTTTGACTTCTTCTCCAGACCAGTCACTCAGATAAAGGTGAAACTTTGTGGATATGTTCCTTGTAGAAGGGTCAAAAATGGGTGTTCACAAGGTGGCACTGCTGTGGATTTTAACGATTTTTTTTTCAATTCGGATACTTATCGGTAAATGCAGCTTTCCTTTAGATTACTACGTACTACTTTGTGGATATTTTCCTTGTGGAAGGGTCAAACAAAGTTGCTCACTATATGGCACTGCTGTGGATTCCTGATTTTTAACAATTTTTTTTTTCAATTCGGGTACTTATCAATAAATGCACCTTTTCTATGTAAGTCAGTGGGCATTCCAATGCTAATTCATAATATCGACCTTTCCTCCGAAACCCTTATCCAGATTGACCTCAAATTTGGTGGCAATGTACATTGGATGGGTCCAGTTTTTTCGAATGGTTGTACTCCAGATTTTTTTTTTTAAATTTGTCTCCCTTTTTTTTGGGGGGGGGAAATCTTACAAAATATTACCCAACACCGCTCACCATATTGCTTTGATATCCCACAGGGACACTCCTAGAGACTCCTAGTCCTGAATTTGTTCATCAGGTGGCACTGGACTTATATTCTATTTTTCATGATTTTTTTGTCTGTGTTTTCGCTGGTTTTTACTTCTTCTCCTGAACATCACTCAGATTCAGCTGCAAATCGTAAAAAATCTTCTCCTCTAAAACTGCTCACCCGATTGCTTTGATTTTACACTGGGACACTTCTATAGACACATACTTCTTAATTTGTTGAGTACCATCTGATATTTGGCAAAATCGTCAAAATATCTTTTCTGAAACCGCTTGGCCAATTGCTTAGAATTGGACACTTCTGGGTACCCCTAGATCCTAATTTGTTTAGGAGGTGGAGCTCTGATAAAAAAAAAAAAAAGAAAAAAAAAACTTTTTAAAATGATTTATGTGTGTTTTTGCTGTTTTCGACATTTGCTCCAAACCGTTATTCAGATCATGCTGAAAATTGGTGGAAATGTTCCGAGTGGTATGGTCAAAGAAACCAGGATAATAGGTGGCATTGAGCACTACAGTTTGTTCATAAATAGTCAGCTGAGCACAGGACTATCAAAACCGCCATCTCAGATTAAGCTGCAAATCTTATAAAATCTTCTCCAAAACCGCTCGCCCGATTGTTTTGATATCACACGGGGACACTCCCAGAGACTCCTAGTTCTTATTTTGCTTAGTACCAACCGATTTATTTTAGCACAATCTCAAAAAAATCTCTAAAATCCCTTGGCCAATTGCTTCGAAATTACATGGGGACACTCCGGGTAACCCTAGAACTTATTTTGTTCATTAGGTGGCACTCTTATTTTTTCTTTTGTTTTATGAGGTTTTGTGCGTTTTCGCAATTTATGACATCTTCTCCAAACCGTCATTCAGATCATATTGAAACTTGGTGAAAATGTTCCTTGTAGAAGGGTCAAAGAAAGCTGTTTACTAAGTGGCATTGATCACTCCTGTTTGTTCATGAAGGGTCAGTTAAGCACAGGACTGTCACAGTCCTTTTGTTTTGTAGTTGCGTGCGTTTTCGTTTTTCGACTCCTTGTTTCCCAACCATATATTAGATTTTCTGAAAACTCAGTACGGATGTACCTGCTGTTAATATCAACCAAACTTGGTCACTACATGATGTTGTTGTCAGTTTAATGATTTTCAACAAATCATCGAAATTAGCCAAAAATTGGAAGGGGTGTGTGAACATATTACCATTGTTATATATTAGATTTTCTGAAAACTCAGTACGGATGTACCTGCTGTTAATATCAACCAAACTTGGTCACTACATGATGCTGTTGTCAGTTTAATGATTTTCAACAAATTATCGAAATTAGCCAAAAATTGGAAGGGGTGTGTGAACATATTACCATTGTTACACTAGGGATTTCAGGGAATCCTACAATAGTGGTGACTGTAATATAAAATCACTATATCAGTATCAATAAAGCTCTAAAATTGGGTTTCATGGCTTCAATACAGTACATGATACAGATAATGTGAAATCAAGAGAGTAAATATATACTTGTATGTATGCTTTGTTTTCTTCCCCTTAAAACAACCAGAAGTAAAGACAACATGCCGAAATATTATCTCCAGAAGCTAAAGATATATTTAGGACATGTATATTTCTGTACGGTGGGGTAATTAAACTCCTAAAATATTGCTCTTTTTGGGAGTTGGCCGCTCGCCTATTAGACGACTGGCAAATCCAGCAGCATGCAGTTAAAGTTGGGGAATTTTAATGCATGCTAAATTCACTAAATCCCCCCCCCCCCAAAAAAAATATAAAAAATCTCCTGTTCTATTGCTTGTTACAAGTTTCACGGACCTCCATGGTGCTGAGCAACCATTTTGAATTGATGATAAATTAGCTTCAACCTGTCTCAAAGGCAACCTTTTATCCATGCATGTTAGTTAGGCATATGCTTTGGAAGGTTTGGGTCTTGTAGCAATGTGGAGGGGGAACTCCTAACAACTGTCTAATGAGGTTCTCAATAAAATAAGAGAATCTCTATCTGTTCATGCAAGAACAAATCTGCTCAATGCTGCTACACATGATATGTACAAGGTTTCACTGTTGAAAGGAACACTGTAGTCCCATTATATATTATATTGTTGGGAGGGTCTAAGTAAGCAGTATACACGTGTGAAATGATAAAATCTAATGTAAAAGCAGGCCCGAAAAATTCCCATTTTTATGTTATGATATACTTTGAAATCTGTCTAGTTACGCTCAGTGGCATCCCATGGATGAAAAAAAGGTGGCTTGAGAGAGGATCATGGTAATATAAATTGCATGTTACAGTATATATATATACATTTTATTTCTCATTGAAGCTGTAGGTTATTTTACATATGCCATACAAACCTTTCTTCATGGCCTGTTACCAAATGAAATTTTGTACGTAAAAATGCATGGTTATGGTGACCATATTCCATAGTGAAGTGAAGATATATACCCAGGTATCTCTGGGACATTTTTTTGTCCTTGGCTTGAGTGATTCGCAGACTCACACCTGGGGCTTGCCATTCAAAACAGGTCCTTGTTCACACGTACTGCCTCACAGCACTTGACTGGTCATCAGCAAGAACAATGAACTGGCCATTGTCAGCAAGACCTCTTTCAGAATGGGAGAAAAACATTTACTGCAGTTTTGTCATCACAAAGCCTGGTAAAAAGGAATGGACATCATTGCAATGAGTGTAAAATGCTACATGTATGATTGTCTGACTCCCCCCTAAAGTTTCTTGTCATGTCGTCATTGGAATCATTTCACCACACTTGATGTTTGGTCAGCATTCTGGGAGGCTGCATTGGATGGCTTCAGGCTATCGAGGCATCCACAGATTTTCAGCATATATTACCTATTAAATAACTTTTTGAAATTTCAAAATACAAGGGAGATAAATTCAATTACATATTTCTTTTTACATAGGCTTCAAAATAATGTATAATATAATGGGACTTCTGTGTTCCTTTAAGTAAACACTGGAACTGTGTGTCTGAATAATAACTATTGATGTTATTCAAGTTTTAAAATATAATGTCTTTGTTTAGCACATTTTCAGATGCTACAAGCTTTTTACATATCCTTCCAAGAAAGCGTAGAGCTCCTTCATATACATGTACACCACACACTTATAACTTTACCAGTACCAGTTAGAATGACGCCTCTATCTATTACAGTTTAGACGATATTCAAATTTTTTGAAATTGGAAGTATAGGTACCCCTAGTATGCATACCATTATATCCAATCCCTCCCCCCCTCTCTCCCGTCCCTTCTGTTTTTAGTTCTTAATGACTTATTTCATAAGGGTGCAAAATTATGTTATAATGGTGCTGGTCTGCCAAACCTTTGTGCATTTTTATATGGCATAACTTATGCAGCGGTTTTTTATGTTTATATTGCGTGAATATTATTTCAAAGTACAATTTTATTTTGATGTACTTTTATTTGTATCCCCAACCTGAGGGGTTTAATAAATAAATAAATAAATAAATAAATAAAAAAATAAATAAATAAATAAATAAATAAATAAATAAATAAATAAATAAATAAATAGATAAACAAACAAACAAATAAATAAATAAATAAATAAATAAATATGGGTTTGTGCTATTTGGAAATCCAATGACAGGAAAACATAGATGTATATATGTGTATCGCATATCTTCAAATGCTAATGTATAAAAATGCCGATCAATCTTTTCTTCTTAATTGTGTAGTATGGGCACATTTGATGGAAATCATAACTGAATTGGGGGCACTTCAAAATTTAAATGTTGAATATCTTCAAAACTACATGTATTAGAGACAGAAATGTCAATCCACTACAATTCATTGGTTTATACTATATGTGCATCTAATGATATTAAAATGAATGTTGCAACATTTAATTTACATAATTAGGCAAACTTGGAAAACTTTAATTTTCAAAATAATTTCTCCAGTATAATTATGTCTGGGTGCAAACCCAGCCATTTTGTTTTTCTATGACTTCTTTTCTTTCCCCGCACAACTTCAACAGTAATTCTCAGTTCTTGATTAGTTCTTGATGAAATAAGCTTCGACCAGCCAGTCATCCAGGTACACTTGCATTCTTATGCTCTTCTTGTGAACACATGCTGCCATGGTCTGCACTTTCCAGGTGACACCTGCAGTGCAGTGGCAAAGCTGAAGGGAAGAGCTCAAAACTGGAATACCTGGTCTGCATAAGCAAACTGTAGATACTTCTGATTGCCCTGACACAATGGCAGATGGAGATATGCATTCATCAAGTCCAGAGACAAGATCAAGTCCCCGGGTAGGAGAGTTATGGATTCAGGCTTTTCCATGTGGAAGTGTGGAACTTCCAAATACGTATTCAGATGAGACAGGTCTATGACCAGTGTCCAGCCCCCGCCCCTCCTTTTGACAAAGAATAGTCAGATGTAAAACCTTGGAGAAGAGTGATCCCTCATCCTCTCTATGGCTCCCTTTGCCAACAGCTTCTTGACTGCCTCATGGAAGAATGACCTCTTCGGCTTTTGGGGCCAGTGGTTCGAACCTCCAAGGAACGCGCGATAAGGGAAGTCGCTCCTTGAGCGATAGCACATATCCCTTTTCCAGGACACCTAAACATGAACAAGTCCTCCCTGAAGATAAACCAGCAACTGCGGAAGTTGGTTAACTCACCGCAGAGTTGCTGACATGTTGCCGCAGACCTGTTGTAGAGGTTCCTGATAGGTGTAGCTGACTGGCACGCACCATCGGTCCTGCTTTCCTTTACTGGGCTTCCAAAAGGGCGGGTTTTGCTTGCCACTGCCAGAGCACGGTGCATCACCTGAACCCTGAATCTGATGTTTCTTGTTCCTGGGTCGCCTAGGTTTCCTCCTCTTTGCAGAAGAGTTCTTGGCACCAGTAACTTAACTTTAAAGCTTGGTATTCAAACTGCTCCAGTCCCTGACTGGTTCTAGGACCTTGTGAAACATCAAGAACTGCTGCATGATCTCCGCAGACTTGGCCGAGGACATGTCCACTATCACCATCACTCTTGCATCCTCCTTAGGTATACTCAAGACCTCCTGGGGGACTTTAGGAGATGGTGGGGGGGATCCATTTACAGATGTTCTTCCATTCTATGCACAGTGCCTAGCAATGTTGGCCCTAGGTCTCTTCAACAACTTCCTGCACTTCAGCGCTGGATGGGTCAAGACACTGGAGGGAGACCTAGATCCCCAGAGCTCTTTATCCAGGCTCTGACACACTTCATCCACGTAGGTGGCAGGGGGGAAACTAGATCCGACTTGTTCCAACACAGACGGCAACTGCAGTGGGTACTCTGACATCACTTGTCTCTTCATGCTTCTTGGTAAGTGAGGAGCCTTCAAGGTATAACCGAGGAGAGCCAAGATCAACTCCTTTGTCTAGTGAAATTGCCCTGAGGCTTCACTAACTTCAGCTGGGGCTGGGCTGTCCTCAAAGGACAACTGTCCTTGAGTGGAATGGACACCTCATTGCTCTCTGACCTCTTCCTTTGTATAGGTTGGGACTCGCGCTGCAGTTTACACATGAGGCTTTCCGTGTGTTCACCCTTGCCCTCATCTAAAAGAGACTTCTGTGAAGAGCCCTTTCAATCAGACAAAGACTCCCCCTGCTCATCTTAACCACCATGCAGTGGAAGAGACGGTGTGGGGAGAGAGGGAGAGGCAGCTTTTGTTTGACTGGTCTTATCTGGCTGATCACTGGAGTGGTCCGGTCCAGTCCTGGTCAGGGCTGCTAAAAATTTGGCAAACACTGGATCAGACATACCAGACCGGTCTGGAAGTATCATGTACTCCCTGGCGTGCTCTGGGCAAGGGTTCATGACCCACCTCCATAAGCACTGGAGCATCTCCCACAGGCGAACTTGTGGCTCCTTCTTCAGTGCCAGTCACCCAGGTCCCCTCTGCAAAGGGAGCCGCGGAACTGGGCTGGTCCAGTGCCTCCTCCATGTCCAAGCTGGTCTCCTCTATGGGAGGGCCACTCACAGCTGGACCTTGAATTTTCCTTGAGAAATTCGGTTCTTGAGTTTGTTGACCCAAAGGTGTCACAGACTCAGCTGGTGTGTGTCATTTTTTGAACAATGTGAGATAATCTGCAAGGAAAATGAACCATTTTTCATGCTGATGTATAAAAATCCAGGTTTTCATTAAATTCTTCAGGTCAAATTCTATTTAGGGTGGGAGGTTACGTTATTTCTATCGTATTTAAAACAGAAACGGTATAACTTGGACTGTTGGGTTGGACTTCATTCTTACTTCTTCTTTTTTTTTCTTGTTTTTTCTTTACCTTATGGCACCAAGTTTTCACATGTTTTAGTTTGGTACATGTCGCAGGGCCCTCCATATTAGACACATAGTAACATAAAGGTAAAATCTGCTGGGAATGAGGTATATCTATCACACCTGGCAACCATGAAGCACACATTAAAGCTGCATGATATACATGTATACAATCAAGTTGTCATGAAAGGTACTAAAACAGAAAATATGAGGCAGACTTTGAGACTGGTCGGTGCATAATACAAATATATTTATTGTCTGAGACATTAATGAACACAGGTAATCCGGCTTGAGGAATATCACTAGGGTGTACATGCAGCAGTGAGGTAAAAATTTGTTGCAAAAGAGTGTATGTTCCGAAAATATTGGATCTATTAACATATTCTCCACTAATCAGTAGGTATAAATGTAGTATCTATCTCAATATTTACACATATATATGCACTCCAGTATGCATGATCTTAAAAGCTACAAAACGTGCAGTGCTGCCCCATGATGACAATTTGTAAATCGAAGGTTGACATCGTATGCCATATAATGGTATAGGGAAAATTTCACACATGCTATGTACATTAGTATTACATTTAAACATATGTGCCATGAATCGATACGTAAGTTACATGACAGGTCTCAATTTTGGCATAATAGTACCTGAATTTGTCAGTAAAGTTAACCATTCTGCCCAGAGAGGGAGAGAGAGAGAGAGAGAGAGAGAGAGAGAGAGAGAGAGAGAGAGAGAGAGAGAGAGAGAGAGAGAGAGAGAGTACAGTGATCGGACATGCACTGTGTGCCGCCATATCTATGTGTATTTGCAAAACATACACAACAATGCACAAATGAACCATTGGATAAGCCTAGTATCTTGCAATGGTCATATAGACAGGATATCCATGCAATATGGGTATGATGGCACACATGTCGAACCTTTGGATCCGTCAATGTTATGATACTGAATATTTAAGACAACTTTGCTTGGTTTATTGTATGTAACCAAGTCCAACGTACTAATAAAATACTTTTAAAAAATTGCAAATCAACAAGGTGTATTTAAAAAACGAAAGTTTGTGGTTAAAGTTAGCAATCTGTATATATTTCATAGGTTCCAATAATTGAAATGTCTTGAGCCACATGCAATTGTGTACATTGCAAGTCTAGCGTAAAGCAAAATAGACATATTCGTTAGAAAAACGCTATTGAGACTAGTCAAATGCTCTAGTTGAGGGTGGTGTTGCAACTGAATCTTCATTATACAATCTGCTATATTCAGCACGCTGAAGCATTTGTTGGTACATATAATGAAATGTAGTTCTTTATGATCCACACAGCAACTATTAAACCTTATACCAATTTTTCCATTGTGTAAATCGGCACTGCATTTGATAAGAATGTACTTTACTACAAGTATACAGAGATGCAGCTGCTAGAAATTTTAACTACAAACGTATAAAAATAAGAAGGCTTACATTTAAAGGATAATTGTGTGCCCATTTTTCTAGAAGATCTTTGGGGAGGTTGTTATTGTTTAGGGGGTCTTATTTTTCTGCCTCCTTGAACAAATACTTTTGTGGAATTCAAACTTTGCATATTGTCACCTCGTTGGGAATGTTAATAAGGAAATATTACTACAACCAATCAATCAAGCTGTCTCTTGTTGAAGCAAAAACTGATGGCTGGCGAAAAAGGAGGGCCTTTTACTGTTATTTAAAAGTGAACCAGTGGTACCTCCCCTCCTCTTTCCCCAACCACCACCTCCACAAACAACAAGAGAGACAGTAGAGGCGAACTCAGGGACAGTAGTAATGGCTGCATGGGGACAGCAACTAAATGTAATGGATGAATAACAGTCTATAGTGTCACTTTTTTGACGGTTCCATTACACATTATTTAAACAACATGCTATTGTCTACAGCTGATAATAAAACGTAAATGTAAAATTAAGTTTAATATACTTAAAATATAATTTCGACAGGTTGTATATGCATACTTCATGAAATAGAAATGAATTATCTTGGTTAAAATGGACTCGCAATATGAGTATTACGGGGATAAGGGAAGTCGCTCCTTGAGCGATAGCACATATCCCTTTTCCAGGACACCTAAACATGAACAAGTCCTCCCTGAAGATAAACCAGCAACTGCGGAAGTTGGTTAACTCACCGCAGAGTTGCTGACATGTTGCCGCAGACCTGTTGTAGAGGTTCCTGATAGGTGTAGCTGACTGGCACGCACCATCGGTCCTGCTTTCCTTTACTGGGCTTCCAAAAGGGCGGGTTTTGCTTGCCACTGCCAGAGCACGGTGCATCACCTGAACCCTGAATCTGATGTTTCTTGTTCCTGGGTCGCCTAGGTTTCCTCCTCTTTGCAGAAGAGTTCTTGGCACCAGTAACTTAACTTTAAAGCTTGGTATTCAAACTGCTCCAGTCCCTGACTGGTTCTAGGACCTTGTGAAACATCAAGAACTGCTGCATGATCTCCGCAGACTTGGCCGAGGACATGTCCACTATCACCATCACTCTTGCATCCTCCTTAGGTATACTCAAGACCTCCTGGGGGACTTTAGGAGATGGTGGGGGGGATCCATTTACAGATGTTCTTCCATTCTATGCACAGTGCCTAGCAATGTTGGCCCTAGGTCTCTTCAACAACTTCCTGCACTTCAGCGCTGGATGGGTCAAGACACTGGAGGGAGACCTAGATCCCCAGAGCTCTTTATCCAGGCTCTGACACACTTCATCCACGTAGGTGGCAGGGGGGAAACTAGATCCGACTTGTTCCAACACAGACGGCAACTGCAGTGGGTACTCTGACATCACTTGTCTCTTCATGCTTCTTGGTAAGTGAGGAGCCTTCAAGGTATAACCGAGGAGAGCCAAGATCAACTCCTTTGTCTAGTGAAATTGCCCTGAGGCTTCACTAACTTCAGCTGGGGCTGGGCTGTCCTCAAAGGACAACTGTCCTTGAGTGGAATGGACACCTCATTGCTCTCTGACCTCTTCCTTTGTATAGGTTGGGACTCGCGCTGCAGTTTACACATGAGGCTTTCCGTGTGTTCACCCTTGCCCTCATCTAAAAGAGACTTCTGTGAAGAGCCCTTTCAATCAGACAAAGACTCCCCCTGCTCATCTTAACCACCATGCAGTGGAAGAGACGGTGTGGGGAGAGAGGGAGAGGCAGCTTTTGTTTGACTGGTCTTATCTGGCTGATCACTGGAGTGGTCCGGTCCAGTCCTGGTCAGGGCTGCTAAAAATTTGGCAAACACTGGATCAGACATACCAGACCGGTCTGGAAGTATCATGTACTCCCTGGCGTGCTCTGGGCAAGGGTTCATGACCCACCTCCATAAGCACTGGAGCATCTCCCACAGGCGAACTTGTGGCTCCTTCTTCAGTGCCAGTCACCCAGGTCCCCTCTGCAAAGGGAGCCGCGGAACTGGGCTGGTCCAGTGCCTCCTCCATGTCCAAGCTGGTCTCCTCTATGGGAGGGCCACTCACAGCTGGACCTTGAATTTTCCTTGAGAAATTCGGTTCTTGAGTTTGTTGACCCAAAGGTGTCACAGACTCAGCTGGTGTGTGTCATTTTTTGAACAATGTGAGATAATCTGCAAGGAAAATGAACCATTTTTCATGCTGATGTATAAAAATCCAGGTTTTCATTAAATTCTTCAGGTCAAATTCTATTTAGGGTGGGAGGTTACGTTATTTCTATCGTATTTAAAACAGAAACGGTATAACTTGGACTGTTGGGTTGGACTTCATTCTTACTTCTTTTTTTTTCTTGTTTTTTCTTTACCTTATGGCACCAAGTTTTCACATGTTTTAGTTTGGTACATGTCGCAGGGCCCTCCATATTAGACACATAGTAACATAAAGGTAAAATCTGCTGGGAATGAGGTATATCTATCACACCTGGCAACCATGAAGCACACATTAAAGCTGCATGATATACATGTATACAATCAAGTTGTCATGAAAGGTACTAAAACAGAAAATATGAGGCAGACTTTGAGACTGGTAGGTGCATAATACAAATATATTTATTGTCTGAGACATTAATGAACACAGGTAATCCGGCTTGAGGAATATCACTAGGGTGTACATGCAGCAGTGAGGTAAAAATTTGTTGCAAAAGAGTGTATGTTCCGAAAATATTGGATCTATTAACATATTCTCCACTAATCAGTAGGTATAAATGTAGTATCTATCTCAATATTTACACATATATATGCACTCCAGTATGCATGATCTTAAAAGCTACAAAACGTGCAGTGCTGCCCCATGATGACAATTTGTAAATCGAAGGTTGACATCGTATGCCATATAATGGTATAGGGAAAATTTCACACATGCTATGTACATTAGTATTACATTTAGACATATGTGCCATGAATCGATACGTAAGTTACATGACAGGTCTCAATTTTGGCATAATAGTACCTGAATTTGTCAGTAAAGTTAACCATTCTGCCCAGAGAGGGAGAGAGAGAGAGAGAGAGAGAGAGAGAGAGAGAGAGAGAGAGAGAGAGAGAGAGAGAGAGAGAGAGAGAGAGTACAGTGATCGGACATGCACTGTGTGCCGCCATATCTATGTGTATTTGCAAAACATACACAACAATGCACAAATGAACCATTGGATAAGCCTAGTATCTTGCAATGGTCATATAGACAGGATATCCATGCAATATGGGTATGATGGCACACATGTCGAACCTTTGGATCCGTCAATGTTATGATACTGAATATTTAAGACAACTTTGCTTGGTTTATTGTATGTAACCAAGTCCAACGTACTAATAAAATACTTTTAAAAAATTGCAAATCAACAAGGTGTATTTAAAAAACGAAAGTTTGTGGTTAAAGTTAGCAATCTGTATATATTTCATAGGTTCCAATAATTGAAATGTCTTGAGCCACATGCAATTGTGTACATTGCAAGTCTAGCGTAAAGCAAAATAGACATATTCGTTAGAAAAACGCTATTGAGACTAGTCAAATGCTCTAGTTGAGGGTGGTGTTGCAACTGAATCTTCATTATACAATCTGCTATATTCAGCACGCTGAAGCATTTGTTGGTACATATAATGAAATGTAGTTCTTTATGATCCACACAGCAACTATTAAACCTTATACCAATTTTTCCATTGTGTAAATCGGCACTGCATTTGATAAGAATGTACTTTACTACAAGTATACAGAGATGCAGCTGCTAGAAATTTTAACTACAAACGTATAAAAATAAGAAGGCTTACATTTAAAGGATAATTGTGTGCCCATTTTTCTAGAAGATCTTTGGGGAGGTTGTTATTGTTTAGGGGGTCTTATTTTTCTGCCTCCTTGAACAAATACTTTTGTGGAATTCAAACTTTGCATATTGTCACCTCGTTGGGAATGTTAATAAGGAAATATTACTACAACCAATCAATCAAGCTGTCTCTTGTTGAAGCAAAAACTGATGGCTGGCGAAAAAGGAGGGCCTTTTACTGTTATTTAAAAGTGAACCAGTGGTACCTCCCCTCCTCTTTCCCCAACCACCACCTCCACAAACAACAAGAGAGACAGTAGAGGCGAACTCAGGGACAGTAGTAATGGCTGCATGGGGACAGCAACTAAATGTAATGGATGAATAACAGTCTATAGTGTCACTTTTTTGACGGTTCCATTACACATTATTTAAACAACATGCTATTGTCTACAGCTGATAATAAAACGTAAATGTAAAATTAAGTTTAATATACTTAAAATATAATTTCGACAGGTTGTATATGCATACTTCATGAAATAGAAATGAATTATCTTGGTTAAAATGGACTCGCAATATGAGTATTACGGGGATATGAGTCATTGATGCAATCTAATAGCTGTCTAAACCTCATTGTCCTATTTACTATTACTTGAAAAGATAGTAGTCTGTTGTTTCACTTGGGGTGCCACATGCACGTTATACAGCCACTCGCTATACGCTCAGTGCAAGTCCATTAGTGTGTTGTAGGCGAGAACGGTTTACATCTTTACACTTTTCAGTGCACAAAAAGGATTTGGGACGAAGAGATCATTTACATTCTGACAAGCCAGCCAATCTGCAGCCTCTGTCGAAATAGACTTAAACCTGCAGGATATTTCTCCTTACTTTTCTTTTTTAAAGCTATTGCACATAATTGATTTCAATGTTTTCTCGCCCTATCTTTCTTCAGCTAATTATGACAGATGGGAAATAGAAGCCTCTGTGCTTATCTATTTGTTATTACATGTTATTCTATCTGTAAACATATCATCCCTTCGAAGTTTCTGATAATCTACTTATAGAATAAACAAGGGTTACACAAGAATTGCTTTTAAACAAATCTGAAATTTTTCCCCACTTTTAGCTTCAAAATTCCTGTTTTGCTTATTTGTTCTTTTTCAGTACTGCTATCTTGGATTCCATCTACTTCTGTGTAAGCTGTAGCAAGGTGCACCTTTTCTAGGCTGCCGATTCTGATCATTTTTTTTCTGATAATCAGGATCTAACACTGCTAAGATACCAATCTGCATGAGCTTTACACTAATCTTTGACTAGAGTGATATTTATTTTGCCGTATGTAGAAGGGAAAATTTATAGTGGTGGCACAAACATCCATGACATCCAGTGGGCCGACTGAAATGACATGCTGGTAAATCACTTGGATCTTTGAACTAACACGACCTATAGACAACGATAATCATTACTGTGTTATAGGTGAGAACGGTTTACATCGCAGCAACACGCAAGTGCAGAAGCGATACACACACACCTAATTTTTGTTCACAAATGTGTGGTTTTGTCAATAGCAGCACCGATTTTATCACATGGCTCAATATTTTGACTATTATGTATTAATGATCATGTGTTGACACATTCATGGCGTTTGTCAAAATTAATAAGTTAGGAATGACACAACTTGTTTTTAATGTTTGTAGAGGGCCAACTAAATATACCACGCTGTGGTCTTGTGTGAGGCCTGGATAGAATTATGTTAATCACTACAATGGCAGGTCCTACTTCTTTGTATTATACAGTTATTATCCCCCAACTTGCTCTGTTGATCAAAACCTCCATCAACTGAAACTCTGATAGTGTGCCTCAGTCCTGAAGCCCCTTGCCTTAAAATGTCACATGACATTTTCAGCGTGAAATACAGTTTTTCAAGTTTCAATTCCTTAATTACTGTATGGTTTATAATTTGGCAGATTTAATGTACTCAGACAGACATTGTGAAACTAGGCGGTAGCGCAGTTACCACGTATTTATAAAAATATGCTGCAGTACTGGATCCATCACACAGAGACATAGAGTAAAAGGCTTTCACCTGTGCACTCATCTGGACAGGTTTTCTTCCTTTGGATATGTCCAGAAATGAATTCCTATTTCTCTGCTTGAGCCAGATTCAGCACTGTTAATGTTTATTAACATTGTATTTCCTATTTCTTGATAAAGTATTCATGGAAGCATACGTGCATAAATGTTTGAGTATTTTTGCATCAAAGAGACTCTCATGGCACAGGGCAATGTATACAGCAAAAGCACATAAATCTAGACAACATTGTCACTCTATGGCCCTACGGACATGTCATGATCACTGTCACAATCCTTGCATTGTTGAGCAAGTGCTAAGGGCTAACAACTGATTTGTTTTGATAACATGTTCCACACATAAACTGCAGTGCAAATGTACTCGCTCCATGCTCGGCACTTTTTAGTTTGCTGGCTGCTTGCAAGAACCTCAAAATAGTACGAGGTTGATTAGACAAATACACTATTTCGTTTTTTAGTCTTGAAATATGCCTCCATTTAGCCTCTGGAGCTTTAGATCATCATTGATCAAAAACAAATTTATTAGGCATTTTCGCTTATGTGCCTTTCAAGAACTGCTTTGAGAGAACCCACGAGAAGGGTTCATATAGGCATTGCCTCCTCCCCAATCATTCAAGGAATAAAATAAGTTCAAACCAACTGCTTTGCCATCTACTAGGTTCGTGCTTTAGTTTTTTGTTTTTCTATCTATCTATCTATCTATCTATCTATCTATCTATCTATCTATCTATCTATCTATCTATCTATCTATCTATCTATCTATCTATCTATCTATCTATCTTCATATATATATATATATATATATATATATATATATATATATATATATATGTATATATTGATTAATTGCACTTGATATCTGGTTTAAAGAAAATATTGGATTGCATTATCGTGAACAAAATACTAATGACTTTCATTCTTTTCTGACTTCCCCTTCAAATTTTGCTGTTAATATCCAAAACTTATAAGAAAGTTTGGGTACAATAATTTTACAGATTTTAGACTTGCCGTTTTTGCAACTCAATTTTATCTTTTGACATCATTCTGTTTTAATATTCATTTTAAGTCATTTTAGGCTTACATATTTTCTGTCAGGTTAAACCCCCAGGGGCTATTGGTTGCAAGCAGCAACCACCGAGAGTAAAAAGTTTTCTTAATTGTACTTTAAATCGTCTGAAGAAAATATTATCCTTTGCCTGTTCAGGGGTAGGTCAAATTGTTCTTATCCAAGCTTGTATTATACAAACTGAGTAATTATGTTTGGTTTCACATGTATTTTTCTTTCATAATGAAGCTCTGTATTTCTAAGCAAAACTTGACGTATTGAGCTAATTCATCATTTGCCACGTCCACATTCATTTCTTATTGTGTGGGATGTCTTTGATGAATATTTAGCTTACACAGGGAATCGCTACTCAGAGAGACATGTACGGGTACAGGCTCCAAAATATATTCTGAGTAGCTACCCACTGAAGACCCTTTAATTTATTTGGGCTGATACAGCCTATGTCAAAATTCTAAAGAAAAACGTGGGCAAAATAAACACAAGTATTTCCAAAATGTCAAGTTTGAAAAAATAATAGTAAAAAATTTCATAATTGCAATCACCATATAAGAGTTTCATGAAAATCAGAAATCTACAGTAAACAGAAGAACACAGATACCAGCTCAATTTCAACATCATAAAAGTATTTTATTTGCCACATAGTCCTGCTGAAAGCTTGTAATGTCAGAAATTACGGAAGGGACTAAATATCGTACATTCATATATATCTGAGGCAGCATGGATTTATCTCAAGTCATTGGTCACATTCTATCCCAATTTTGGCAAGATAGGTGTACAACACCTCTAACCATTCCCAGTTTAATGTTACAACACACAAGGATGTAAAATATTTATTTCCATTAAGTCTTTGTAATATAGAAGTTTACATACGTGATTTAGATAGCAAAAAATTGGGGGAAATGCAAATATCTAGTCTCAGAAACTTAACTTGTTTTTGTTCTTACTCTTGCGTGGTTAGAAACTCTTCCTGTTTGAATTTGTGTTTATCCCAACCTCGGGAAAGCGATATACCGAAATGGTGGCATGGCAGCTACTCCCATATCGAAAGGTGCGAGTTCTGCTGAAGTAGGCAGATATCGGTTTGCTGTAAATGAATGCTTGGTCTGTGTTACAGCCAGGGCCACCAATGCAAACAGGGCCAAGGACAACATCCATATGCGCATTCTTGACATCGAACTGTAACAAAGATATTTCATTTGTGTTCACTTTCATCGAAAGATTTACAACTATATCTTCATGGCCAAGGCATATGCAAATAGCGGTATCATCCCCGTTCATACTTTTTACGGTTCTCTTTCTACTTATAACTACAGCTTTATTTCCTTCCCAGCCTGCCTTCAACTGTCCTTATGCCATTCACAGCAAACTATGTGCAAGAACAAGAGGAAAAGGAAAAGCAGAAAGACGTGGCAGGAAAAGGAAAAGAAGAGGAAATTAAGAATTTCAAAAAAAGTGTGTGAAGTTGTACAAACAGAAAACAAATAGTACAATAATGTTCATCAAGTGGCCTTAATACCATAATATATATGAAAAACAAGGCGAACTTGACATCTCTCTTGCTTAAAAAGGCAGGACGTTTTATAATTCTGTGTTGGCAGAATTGATACAAAAAATAATCAGCCCCCTTTAAAGCAAGCATGCACAAGGGATTAATGTTGTAAAATACTGAAATTAAAAAAGGGGCCTAGTTAGCTTGGTGTTCATGAACAAAAGAGTATAATATATTCGCACAGTTTGCCAGACTATTAAGCTCTCTGAAAAAGCGCTTTCAAAAGGGACATATTCAAACTCATCAAACAGTCATTTAGGAAGCGCCTTTCCAGCACAATTATTCTCACAAAAAATCCGATCGACAGATATTTTCAAACAGCAACAACGCACACTTATACTTACCCCATTTATCTGGTCTGAGATGCTTCGGAATACAGAAATAAGATAACCACTTAAGGTCTTTGCGGTTTCTCAGACAACAAGGCTGACGACAACTGATTTTTAAAGAGTGATTTTAGTATCTGACATTTGTCTTTCACACTGATATTGAAAGGGGGATGTCGATGTGAGGGTATTTCTGGTTATTGTTCATACCATCACCGGTGGCAATTTTTCATGAGCAATTGGATTATCATATAAGAGTACATACTTCATGTCATGTCTCCATCACAGCATATCCATACAAATTAGAGCTCTGTGGTATGATTATTGAAAACACTAAGTGCTAAACGTACACACGTCATGCTTAAAAAAACTTAAACAAGTCAACAGTTTCACCGGTTTGTTACACAGATGTTTCAATCTTCAGGAAAGAAATTCATTAGAGGACAATGAATCATTCTCCCAAAGCATATAAACGCTGTATGGTTTCTGGTACATATAAGTGTAAAATTCACGAAGTTGCGTCTCTTTAAGACAATGACTCTGAGCCCTGTTTGTCAGGTCAACAATCATAACTTTCATAATTGGAGTAGGTACAGATAGACTGGAAAGAGTTACCTTGCAATAGCTTACATAGAAGTAGGTGAAACTCAAGATAATAGCATAGAAAAGGAACTACTACTTGTGCAGGGCCTTGCAACCATACTGTGGACCTGTTTGGTACATGTACAGGAATATATTAACGGCTCTACAGATAGGTCGTACCTCTTTGCTTTGAACAAATAATATCTAGAAACATATCCTGCTATTTTTCGACTGATAATTATAGTAGTAGTAATAATGATAATAGTTATGATAATAATAAAATATTAATAATAATAATAATTATAATAATGATGATGATGATAATAATAATAATAATAATAATAGTAAAATACTTTCAACAGATGTGATCGACAAGCCACCATGCAATTTCCCAATACTACTAATAAAACAACAACTACTACCACTACTACTACTACTACCACTACTACTACTAATAATAATAATAATGATAACAATAATAATTACAATAATGATAATAATTATAATTATAAAAATTATTACAATAATAAACAAACAGAACCAAAAAAACAAAACAAAAATATTCCAGACTATGATGAACAAAACCCTGCTCAACCAAATTTGTTACAATTTGCCAAAGTCTCCAAGGCCCCTGCTTCAAAATGTGACATAGCGGTTCCAGTGTAAAGGGTCGAGTGTCACAGCTCAATTTTTTTTCATAACCTTATGCAGAAGAATAAGCGTTTCATAAGCAAACCTGATAAATGTATGCACCTTCTAAAAATGTATGCACTTGTGGGCCCATTGTGAGTGACAATAAAAACCAATTATATATACACATTCACACACATAATGTAGGACTATCTATTGCACACACACACACACACACACACACACACACACACACACACACACACACACACACTGTGTATTGGTCTATCTACATATATAAATATATATATGTATATATATATATATATACATGTATATATCTATATATATATATATATATATATATATATATATATATATATATATATATATATATATATATATCCTTTTTGTTTTTGTTTCTCTGCATTAATTTATTAAATTGTGAACAAAACAAAACAAAAAGAAAATGGGGGGAACCCTACGTCCTTTATTTGTCCAGCTGATTAAGTTTGGATGGTCTAGCATGAACAGATTGTTAAATGACATAATTAATAATTTATTAAGGATATATATATGTATCCATACGCAGTGTTTGTGTGTGTGTGTGTGTGTGTGTGTGTGTGTGTGTGTGTGTATAACAGTCTCACATTATGTGTGTGGGTGTGTATGTATACATATTGACTTTTGTCACAAACTCTCTGGGCCCATAAGTGCATACATTTGGTTTAAACATATTTTATTTCACTTGAAAATGGATAAGGAAACAAGCTTAGTACAGGTTATGTGATTCCTTTTCCATAGTTACACGATGTACATTTGCGAAACCAACGACTGAAATTGCTCGAAAGTATATTCACAATGTAAAACATATAAATGGCAGGTAAAAAAAAAAGAAAAAAAAGAAAGAGAGAGACAGGGGGGAGATAAAAGGCGAGGTATCCTTATACTATCTTGAAGCGGTTGGTCTTGTTGATGTACATTTGTACAGCAACAAATACTGTGTGATTCCAAAGGACACTTTTTGGTGGGTCACCTTGAAGTTCAAAAAATGTGCATTCATTTGTTTACCAAGTGCATATATTTGTTCTCTTGGCTGACAAATGAAAAAAAACGATGCTTCCTGCATTTGAGTGAGTCGACAGCAGAAGGTGGCGTTCTGCGGCCAAGGGCGGCGGCGATAGACAGCATGACCGCCGACCGCTGCCCATACAGCAGGTGGGAATATGTGCGGCGGCGGACGAAGGCGATATCCGCCAACCGTGCCATCCAGCCCCCATCGCCGCCATCCCCGGCCCACCGCTGCCAAAATGTCCAAAGGCGGTTGAAAATTATTATTATTATTATCATTATTATTGTTGTTGTTGTTGTTGTGTTGTTATTATTATTATTATTATTATTATTATTATTATTATTATTATTATTATTATTATTATTATTATTACTATTATTATTATTATTATTATTATTACTATTATTGTTGTTGTTGTTGTGTTGTTATTGTTATTATTGTTATTATTATTATTATTATTATTATTATTATTATTATCATCATCAGTATTATTATCATTATTATTAATGCTACTGAAATATGGAATCTTGAAATTATAAGAAATGGGTCATATCTTATGTAAGTAGAAACTGTACGAGTACATTCAGCGAGGCAGCATTCAGAAGATGAATGTGTTTTTTCTCTCATATAAATACGTTAAACACCCTTATATTGTAAATATATGTGATACGCAAACAATAAATTACTGAGAAATGTCACCAGATGTTCTTAGGATTTGTAGGGCCAAGTCTGTATACCATGTTGTGGACTTGTGTGGTGCATGTAGAGGAATTTGTTCCTCACTTGACAGATAGGCCCTACTTCTTCGCTTTGATCAGGTATCATTTATAAGTAATCCTGCCACTTTGAAAAGAAAAGGGAAAACAAAGAGATTCTGCTGAACAAATCCTTCGTAGACTGTAATCTGTGATATTTTCCTCAGTTTTTTTGTAACATTTGCAGCTTGGACTGTGGATTTCCTCATCCGAATTCCTTCATGATTGTACTATATGCTGAGTAAGAAATGTTTCACATTTTGGTAGGTTGGGTGTAGTCCGAGCGTGACTTTTGTTATGCTACGATACATACATTTTGTCTCCTGTATGTTGATTAAGTATATGTACATGAAATGATTAGAATATTTTCACTTCAAAGTGTCTCACATGTCCAAGGTTTAGATGTGCAGTAGAACCGCATAAATTTGGTCAATACTGTCACCTTATAGCCCCAGGGCCAGGTCGTGTCAGGATCTACGTGACAATCAATTAGGTCAATACTGTCACCCTGTGGCCCAAGGGACATGTCATGTCATGATCTACGTCACAATGTCATGATATACGTCACAATTCGTGTTTTTTTCAGCAAATGCCCAAGGCTAGCCATAAAATTGTTTTGATCATGAATCCCATACATAAGCTGCCATGACCTTGCCCCATATTGATAGCTTGTAAAGGTGTGGCTGCCTACATGCGCCGAATAGCGTACAGGGAACATTTGCCCCTCACGCGAGTTATTGTTTCAAAATATGTCTGACCTTAACCTCTGAAACTTAACTCCTCCAGTTTCAACTATACTGAAGAAGAACTGCTCTGAATTATAAAACAGATGCTAGATTCATGTTACTTGTAACATGTTCTTTCATTCAAGTACCTGCATGGCTGCAGTTATGCAGAATATAATAGTCTTGACCAACAGCTTTCCTCTGCGAACTTTAGGCACACTGCGCCCAAAGTGTGCCAAGAAAGTTGTTGACTCAGTCCAAAATGTGACACTGAAAATTTTCAGATCATTGGCGGTGAAAATTCCTTTATGAGGCATGATGACAATGAAACCTTCAAAAGGCCGCTTTTCTTCCTATCTGAATACATTCGCTTTTCCCCATACCTGAAAATATTCGTTTAGGATATGTACATTGATAAACTATAGAGTCTGATGCAAAAGTACATTCACAATTCTCCAACAATTGGGCACTGAACGTGTTCAATTTTGCGAGCACGAAATCCCCAAAGTATGAAAGAGGATCCCTTGGCTCATTGATAAAAATACATTATGTACACGTTTGTGCAAAAAGCTAGTGTATCAAAATCTTTACCGTAAAGTAGAATGAATTTGACAAAGGCGATGATTTTTTTTAATTATTATCATTATTTTTTAAGAATACGCCATTACCGGGGGGGGGGGCAAAATGTTCTGGAGAATTGTTAATCAAGAATAACATTATGTAGTTAAACAAGGCACGGCATGTTGAATGAAATGCCGATTTTTTTTTTCTTCTGCGGTGATCTACTACTATGTAAAAAAAAAAAAATGAAGAGTTATAAGCTACAATGAGTTGCAGACTACGGATGAAGTCCTAGAGAACCTGTTATAGGTGAAATTTTCGATCAAACTCATATGGTTGTTTACAAATTGCATCATTATTCTTCGATGTTCCCCGATTATCGATTGTCTACACGAACTCTGGTGTCATAGCAGCTGACAGCCCGACTTCTTCCCCCATACACGCAAAATGAGCTTCATTCTGTACGCTATGCTAGAGGCATCATGTGCACCTAAATTATATGCAGTAATAAACCAATCTTTCATTGGTAACGATTTACTGTAAAAGTATAATTATGGCATGAAGTACGTACTTTAGTATGATAATACAAGTGCTACGAAAGGTTGCCACAGGGAATCGGTATGAACAATACCCAAACATACCCTCATATTGATATCCTAGTTTCAATGTTCGAAACAAAATGCAAATGTTGGGAACTAAAACCCTTTGATAGATTTCATACAATCGGTGGATCTATGAAGGTAATCTGACGTTGCCTTATTAGGCAATTGTCTTCAGCCTAGTTGTTCTACAACCACAACCACACAACGACCTTCATTGCCTTTTTTTTTTTTTGTATGTTTTTTTGGGGGGGAGGTCTGTATTGTGGAACATCTCAGACTAGATAAAGGGGGTATATATACATGCTCTTTGCGCTTATTTGCCAACAATTATTTTTAGAATTTGCAAAAATAATTCTGGAGTTATTTATTTTAACTGTTGGAAGATTTGGAATGTATGAAATACTCATATAAACATACTTTATACAATAAATTACATAAATAGTTACCCATTTAGGAACATATATCTTTATGACTCATAAATATTAGTTTTACCTTTCTTGCTAAAGACATATATGGAATTGTTGTAAGATCCAAGGGGCTAAGCTTCTGAGAATCAGTTTAAATTGGTTAAAATATGCATGTTTTTATCATTTAATTTAACGACATATTATATACCAAATCTAAAGTAGGACTGTTTCTACAGTATACTCCAATATATTTACGGATAATGGGGCATGCAATACTTTATTCTGGCTCATATACAGCCAAGGATATTGATCATCAAACTGACACGTATCTACACCACTGAATTCAGGTTGTTTTAATGTTTACTTTTGTATTTATTTTTAAGGTGGTGGAAAAATAGAAAAAAAAGACAGCAGAGTAAATATAATAAGGAAGAAGGGTCTTAAAGAGATTGTGCAAATTACATATAATAATGGCCAACAGCCCAAGTTGGTAGTTTAGCAAACGTGTTTAAATGAGTTAACTGGCATTTAAGTTCATCCTTCATGTCATGTCTCCATCAAAATTAGAGCTTTCAGGTGTGTCCTTTTGGGATGATCTGCAGGTAAATGTGGATCAAGCCACTAGCGCTGTGGGTGGAAAGATTGTAATTATGGGCGATCTGAACGCAGATCCTAGAACCAATCATGGAAGAAACCTGGTTAACTTTAGTCTACACAACAACTTTACCATCAATGTTAACGAACCTACAAGAATTACTGAACATACCTCGACTTGTTTAGACCAAATACTAAGCAACATGCCCCAATATGTACGAGGTACTTCTGTTTTGCCTCCAGTAGCGCAAAATGACCACTGTACCGTGTCGACTAATCTACTTTTCCGAGTTAAAAAGGATACGTCATACGATAGGTGCATATGGCAGTATTCAAAAGCTAACTATGACTATTTCAGAGAAAAATTAAATCAAGTCAACTGAGACACCTGCTTTGATTCTCCGGATGTTGAGAGGCCTGCCTTGCTTGGACCTCCAAATTTTTGAATGTCGCTCGACTTTGTATTCCGAATAAAAATGTCTGCATAAGACAAAATGATTCTCCTTGGTACACATGTAAACTACGGTGCCAAAAACGTAAAGTTCACAGAACACACGAGAAGGCTAAGGCTTCAAATGAAAACCCACATATTTGGAAGTCCTTTCGGGACCTAAGGAACAAATATATAAGTGATTTAAGGAAAGCAGAAGATGACTATTACAATAAACAATGTAACCTTGTAAACGACGGACAGTTCAAAAGTAAAAAATGGTGGAAAACCGTCAAATATTTCATGTCTGGGAATTCAAATACTACAATACCTTCTCTACTCTCAGACAATTTGGTTCTGTCCGACAGTAAATCCAAATCTGAAGCCTTTAACGAATACTTTCTTAAACATTCTGACATAGATTCCTCCACTTTCACTCTTCCTAGTCAAGTTCAATCTTCGCCAAATATATTGGAAGCTATTACTTTAAGCGAAGACAGAGTCCAAGATATATTGAAATCTCTGGACACCGATAAGGCATGTGGACCAGACTGCATAAGTCCCCGGCTGTTAAGAGAAGCTGCCCCAAGTATTGCTCCTTCTCTCACTAAATTATTGAACCTCTCCCTTACTAGTTGCAAGTTTCCAACTGAATGGAAAAAAGCGCACGTCACACCAATTCACAAAGGTGGTGCAGTGGAACTCTGCAATAATTATAGGCCCATCTCTTTACTAAGCTGTGTTGGGAAGGTCTTTGAACGTGCAGTCTTTAAGCACATCTTTAACATTTTACGCGATAAATATGTATTAGCCGAAAATCAATCTGGATTTCTACCCCGTGATGGAACGGTCAATCAACTTGTATATCTTTATCATGAATTTTCCAAGGCAGTTGACCTCCAGAAAGACGTAAGAGTAGTATTTTGCGACATCACGAAAGCATTTGACAGGGTGCATCATCCAGGGTTAATACACAAGCTAAAAAATGCAGGTATTCGAGGCCCACTTATCTCTTGGCTGGAAGACTATCGTCATGCAAGAACTCAAAGGGTGGTTATTCAGGGCCAGGCTTCGTCATGGGGGAGCATTAAAGCAAGTGTCCTGCAAGGGTCGGTTTTATGGCAGTTACTCTTTCTTGTGTATGTAAATGACATTGTCGACATTGTTACCTCTGAAATACGTCTTTTTGCCGACGACACGACACTTTACATCACTGTTGACAACCCGACTGACACAGCTAACGTTCTAAATCATGATCTCGAATCCATGACACAATGGTCAGATCAATGGCTTGTATCCTTCAATCCACAAAAAAACCAAATCTATGATAGTAAGCAAAAGTAACATCACCTTAGACCACCCCAACCTGACCTTTAACAATAATTTACTCGAAAACGTAGAGGTGCGTAAACATTTAGGCCTCTGGTTTTCAGCCAATCTATCATGGTCAGTCCACCTTAACCACATTATAGCAAAATCAAGAAAATTAGTAGGCGTTCTTAAACGTCTACAGTACAAACTGAGTAAAAAATCTCTTGAATCCCTATACTTCGCCTTTGTACTTCCTTGTCTAGAGTATGCCAGTGTGGTCTGGGATGGATGCACGAAACTTGACAAGGGCAAACTTGAATCTGTTCAGCTGGCTGCAGCCCGGGTTGTAACAGGGGCATTTGCCCATACAAGTCTTCAACAAATATACATAGAAACAGGCTGGGAAAAACTAGCTGACCGAAGAAGGAAACAAAAACTGGTCCTACTATTTAAGATCATTAATGGAATAGCCCCAGCATATCTCTATATATTATTACCGGAAATAGCTTCAGAATGGACCAAGCAAATAAGAGTCATTGATGCTAAGAAAGCCACATTTTACAATTCTTTTTTTCCATCAGCTATCCGTGAATGGAATTCGCTACCCCGATCAGCTAGGACTGTTGAACATTTGGACGAGTTTAAACGGGAACTAAATAGAACTAAACCTAAACGGAAAGAACTTTATTACCTTGGAGACAGGAAAATTGCTATTATACACTCTAGAATGAGAATGGGATGCAGCCAACTGAACAACGATCTGTACAGAATTGGAGTTGTAGACTCCCCATCATGCTCATGCGGAGCTAATTTTGAAACTGTGTACCATTTTTTCTTTGAATGTAGTAAGTTTGTTCTACTCAGGAACGAAATGCAATGTAAAATAATAACTGTTGGTAGTTTCAATTTAAAAACTCTACTGTTCGAAATTGAAGGAAGAGGAATTACAAGAAAACAAGATGAGGAAGTTTTCGAGGCTGTTCATAAGTACATTAAACTTTCTGGAAGATTTAAAACTTAACTTTAGTGAAAATTTGGCACCCATCTTGTAAATTTCGTCTAAACATACCTACGTTCACACACCACTCCCTCTCCCTTCATTTCTCCTTATTTGATTGTCCTGTGTGTTATCTATCAGTGAAATGGTGTTCAACAATTCCTCGTTGTCTCGTTCTCATTGTACAAGAGGCCCCAATATAGGCAACATGCCTGTCGGCCAATTGTTTTCTTTTGAAATAAAATATGTTTAAACCAAAATTAGAGCTTGAACGAATCCGAACGTACGGGACCGAATTCACCGGATATTTCAATTTGTACCCTGTTCGGATTCGGTTTTGTATAGCTATTGACGTTCGGTTTCGCTTATTTAAAAGACAGGCACGGTTCGCTCTTTGATTTGCGTGTTTCACACATTAATAGTAATGAGGGTTTGTTCAGTTCAATCACTTTCTCTGCGTAATTCTTTCTTTGATCAATGGCACCCTTTATATCATTATTTGTTCACTCTGCTCAGTAGGCTGTGCAACAAGTCGCTCCAACAAGGTCGAAAAAAAAGTTAACCTCTGTGACCTCTTGCAATGTGCAAAAGGACAGTTAGTTCACAAAGTGATTAATTGTCCCTTAATAGCCTTTCTGTCACGAAGACGATACTTGTTGTCACGAAGACGATACTTGTTGAATAAAGTCAGCTTCATTCTCGCGGAAAAAAGCAAAATTTGATACACTTTGAGGCTTTCTGGACACAGTTGAGTCTGACACCAAATCGCAAAAAACTTCATAAAGTTGTGATGAGCCTGAAGATTATATGCAGGCGCCACGTATTTGCAGAGAAACAGACCCTGTGACATGGTGAAAAGAAACGAGGATACACAGATGCATCTTGCAAATCTAGCTCGGCGATATCTGTATATCCCATGTTCTAGTGCGCCAAGTGAACGTGTGTTCGGCCGAACACTTACAGAAAAACAGCCTCTCTGCACCCAGACAAAGCAAACATGCTTATTTGTCTCCGCATGAATAGAGTGGAATTCAAAAGGAAATTCCAAACATAAGACAAAAGCCTTTTGTCAGAACTTTTCATGATCATCTTAAATAAAGCATTGAGAATTGCTTGATGACCATATTGATAAATATAGTTTAATTCAAAAAATCTTTTTGTTCATTATGTATGCATTTTCTTTCGAGTTAGAAAATGCCTGATTGTAGTGTATGATTGAACATGCCCCACGTCTTGGAATTATCACCGATGATTTTGAAATAATACTATCATTGGATCAATATGAACAATGTGACGCTGACGCTGTCCATATCTCCCGCCCACATAATTTTAAAACAAAGATCCTAGCTTTACTGGTTCTTGAGATATCGCACGCAAGAAATGTGGGATGGATGAACTGTCTCTGGTGACCTTGAAATTAGGTCAAGGTCAAGGTCCTTCAAACATGACATAGAACCTTACAAGGTTGATCAACTGTAAAAGTTAAGTAATCCTAGCTCACTTGTTTCTTCAGATATTGCATACAACAAATTCAAAGAAAATTGAATTGCCGCTGGTGACCTTGGAATTACGTCAAGTTCACACACCTTCAAACTAGATGTAGACCCTAACAAGAGTGATCAACTGTGAAAATTTCATCATCCTATCATATCCGGTTCTTAAGATATCGTGCGCAAGAAGTTTAGAGATAAATGACCCTGGTGACCTTGGAATGGGGTCAAGGTCACTCTCCTTCGAACTCGACGTGAACACTTATAAGGGTGACCAACTGTAAAAAAATTCATGATCCTAGCTTAATCTGTTCTTGAGATATCGCGCGCAAGAAATGTGGGACGGACGGACGCACGGACGCACGGACGCACGGACGGTCGTCATTACTATATCTCCCCCCCCCCCCCACTTCGTGGACGGGAGATAATTATTTAGCGACACTGAATATAATCCGGTTTCGGCTTCGGTACTTATACCGAAACCGGGAATCCGGTTTGCTATGTAAAGGTCTGGTTCAGTCATGCGCTAATTACAATATATCCATACAAGTTAGAGCTGGGTAGCGTTATTTCACAAGTATTAAGGTACATATGTCTTTTCTAATACAACATGCAAACTAGAGGTGGTGCTGTTATTTCACATATAATTTGATGCATATGATCCTTCTAGTACAGCATGTAAAATACAGTGGAGCCATTGCATTTGGGTAAGGGGGGAGGAAGGAAACAAACGTACTCAAAAGGGACATGAAACACAAAAGACGAATGCCACAATCAGCTGGCTATGCCTTTTTCAGAACATTGTGCCATGCATGCAATTCTTCGGTTCGAAAACAAAACTGTTGTCCAAAAATAACACTGTATTTCGAGTTTGGCATTTAACATACCAATTTGAACAGATTTTAGACAAAAAGGTGATATCGTAGGATGAAACAAAACGAAAAAGAAAGAAAGCATGCAAATCAGTTAACAACTTTGGATGCTATTAGCACATCGTTTAATATTGTTTATAAACAGATCGAAAAATTTTTAAAAACAGTTTAAAATCGTAATTTGCTAATGAAAAATGTGATAATTTTCAGAAAGCAGTTACTTTGAAGAAAATCCGTGGCCATCATTGGAAATACTAAGTGTTGAATTTGCATGTAATGCTTACAAAATATAAACATATCATCAGTTTCTCGATTTTTGGTGTACAGATGTTTCAAAATTTAGGACAATGAATCATTTCTTCAAAGGAGATCAACTCTATATGGTTTGTGGTACACATGAGTGAAAAATTCATGACGATGCGTCTTTTTAACTGACAATGACTTGCCATACTACATGATTAATTGATGCTAATTCCTCAACTGTACATATTGTGTATGTACATATATTCAATACGCGCTAGCTGTTTAAATGACTACGTTTGTGAACGGAGTACATAAGCACATCCGTGTGATCATGTTTATCATTGAGTCTGCACAATATTGGAAGGAAATGCTTTTGTTCTAAACAAAGATTTGCGTCGCATCCAGACAGAATATGGGTCGTGGAACAACAAAAAGGTGATTTCTTTTCTTAGGACGAGACGAAAAAGTGGAAGAAAAGGGCGGTAAAAGTGTGTTCATGGAATATGATGTACAAGTGAAGATAGTGAATGCTACCCAGCAAGTTAAAACCTGAGAAATGGCATGTATGATGCACATGCAGGCCTATGTAATTTCCATAGCATGGCATATTACTTATTTGTTGCTAGTCTTAGAGCCATTTGGTGATAGTGGAGTTGCAAACCTCAAACTTTGAGTCCTAATGTACCCCATTGACGGTCAACCGTCTGTGTGTATCCCTAGTAAAATGTATTGTGAATAATCTGATAATGATGAGCCGGTCACGTCAAATTTAAGAGCCGTTGGCTATAGTATTGCAATATTGTAGCGGGCTTTGTTTTTATTTAGCTGGAGTTTTAGGTGTGATGTTTACAGAGTAGCTACCTTTTGACGCACTGATGCTTGGAGGTCTGTTGGCTTCTGCATCAATATAATCAACGAACGCATCAACTACAGGCGTGACACCACTGTCAGAGGTGCTCACACTATTAACACTATCACTCTCACGTCCGACATTGTGAGAGGGTTGCCTTGCCTTGGGAAGACAGTCTATATAAGATGTCCTAGTCGCTTTCTTCAATGCCACATGATGAACTGCAACGCGAGCGCGCTTTCCGCGTCACTCAAAAATACATGGACTGGAACAGTTTTCAAGTGTCAGAATCTCACGGACGAAAAAAAAAAAAAAGAAAATGCGCGGGAATTAGGAGGAAGTGCGCATAGATTGTAGATGGTAAAATAGTCCCCCGGAATAGATTTGTAGTTTTTCTGTGAGAATTACCCGTTACAACTCAACCCAAGACAATTCGTTACAAATTTTTTAACTGGATAATAAATTTCATTTTGTTATGACATGCACTAAATTTCAAAATCCAAGAGAAAATCTGCTTATGAGTATACGCGAAATATTTTGTAATTCGGATGCTTATGATGTTCAGAGTATGTCTAAATTTATTTTGGCACTGCATGACACAGAACTTGCATGCCTATTTGAAAATTTCATGGGCAAAGCCATTACCCTAAGAGAGAAACCACTGTAATCATGTAACACCGAGCCAACTTGATGACTGCATTCTATTTTCATTTCAGGTGATTAGTGATTTATGTGGATCTTTTGTATCTATTGTACTGTACTGTGCTGTACGTGTCTGTACTGTTTTTGTTATATTTTTCTTTGATTGTGTGCATATTTTAATGTGATTTTCTTTTTTTTTCATACTCTACATGTGTACATGTTGTATTTTTAACATATTGCTGTATTTTATGAAACAGCGCAGTCAATAAATAAAGATTCATTCATTCACGTCTTGAGCCTGTATCCGAAATTGGATCGATTGATCTTTGTTAGGCTATGAAGTATGCTATCTATCCCTATCTTTGGTCCAGGATAGATTGAGAATCTCAAACTTGTGCCTCATAAGGTCTACATACATGTACCTGGGCTTTCGGTACGCCTCCTATTAAGCAGTTTGATACGGGTGAAAGTCGATGCTGACCAAGCATAGTATATCAAAATTGGTCCCTGCGGATCTTCTGTGACGATTTATCATGTGTCAAGTGAATATAGTTATATCTTCAAATATTTTGCGACCTCATGCAATGTGTGTCAACCATCACCATGGGCCTATCCGATGCATGCACACAGTCAGCAGGATTTATCAGAATAACTGGGTAACAACCGTAAAACATCTAGGCCGGCCTATTCCAGTATGATTTCTTGCGGTTGCCAGCCATGACCAATCCTTGATCAAAATTGCTAGTAGCTGTAGATTACATGCATATTGGGTGAAGATATAATTATGTTACCGGTACTTGAACAATCCGCAAGCGAACGTTAAACTACTACTTTTTCTTTAAGATTGAATTGTATGTTGTTTTTAATCTCAATAGAACATCGTTCATACTTACCGCGACATAAGCATTGATTGTGTGAAAAATAACATATAGATTTCCTTCCACCCTTATTAATTCCCCCGTGGGACCCTCACATTACTGATGCACTGTTAAACAGGTGCTGCATATAAGTATTCAGTAAATTTAAACAATGAATTTTAATTGTGCTCCAGATGGGTCACAACCCCAAAGAGGTTCCCAGCAGGGAAAATAACCACGCTTGTCAGATTAATTAGCATAAGTAAACCTTAAGGAATAGAGCAGGAATCTTTATACTAGCGATGGCCCAGTAAAACTGGTGGAATTGTTAAAGATATGTAATCAACATTACACATAATACAATATCGAATGAACAGGAGCAACAATGCCATATCTCATGTGTAGTTCTCAAAAAAAAAAATGCCATCTCTTTTTGCTCCATAGCCGATTCAGTCACTGTCAATATATAAACTTAATATTTATTAAACATTACCACGTTCGATTCAAAATTTGGAAGACTCGGCTTGACATCCAGATGACTTTATAAACGGGTCATGAGCGGGACACAATCAATAGGGTTTCGCCGCCCTTAAATTTCTGGATATGCTTTTAATGTGACGGCAGCTGCTTCTTGTTATCTTGTATTGGGTACAGACAAACCACTTAAATTCAATTAATATACGAACGTAAAATATCAGCTTATACATAAATTCGTACCGTATCAGAAATTCTTGCTAATAATGGCAAGCTTAAATAATTGACGTCAACTACCATAAGCACAGATGTAAGTGGATATAGCATAATTCAAAATTTAACCTTACCATGACAAAAGGATTCCTCAAAATAGTGTGTTCCTTCTACAGTAATAGTTTTTTCTTAATTAACTGAATTTACGTGTTACTTAACTTGAAGTCAGAAATACTTTGAAAAGTTGCATATCCACCCTTTTTGTGTAGAAAACGTAGGCTAGTAGAATAAATTAATATTCAATATTTAACTGAGGGGCTTTAAGAGGTTAAAATGATTTCAAACATCTGTATTTATGTGACTATAACAAATAATAAATTTAAAATAGTGGGTTTATTTGGATCTCCATCGGGAGAGGTTTAACATTTATAAATGTCTAATATTGACTATATTGTCATGAACTGTAACAGCTAATTGCAGATGCTATCATATGGAGAGCCACTTGCACATATTAACAAACCTATTTACACCAAATACAAGTGAGAGACGTTAATAGGGTAACAGTTCAGAAATGATGAATTTTAGCAAATCTGGAGCCCCTGGAAAAAAATTGAAACGTGGTCCGTATTACTCTTCAATTTTCTTTTCAAAGTAAACTTTCCATCATCATCATCATCATCATCATCATCATCATATTTTTTTATTTATTTATTCATTTATTATTTATTTATTTATTTATTTATTTATATATTTATTTATTTATTTTTTATTCATTCATTCACTTATTAATTTATTTATTTTATTTTTTTTTTATTTATTTATCTGTCTAAATATTTTTTACTGGGTACGGAGAGATTGAAAATAAGATGCCTATTTTTTCTCTTGTTTAATTCTCATTACAAGTAAAATTAGCATAAATAATACAATAATATTCAACAGTGTCCGACATTCTATTGATTGAATATATAAGGGTTGAGCAATATAGTATTTTAAACAGGTAGACCAGTGACACTCTCTCTCTCTCTCTCTCTCTCTCTCTCTCTCTCTCTCTCTCTCTCTCTCTCTCTCTCTCTCTCTCTCTCTCTCTCTCTCTCTCTCTCCCTCCCTCCCTCCGGGGGGGGGGGGGGCTTAATCATTCCCAATTTGTTTCCTGATATTTTCAGCTCCAGTAATGTGTCAAGCGCAAGTTACTGCACAAACTCCGAGGCAGGTCACCAGTTTTGGTCTACGTTTGCAGAAACGACCCATGAACCATGGTTTGTGAATATAAAATCAGGGTCGAAGTTTATTGTCTGCCAAACAATTTTTTTTTTTTTTTTTTTTTTTTTTTGTGGATTCTCCATTCCCATTTAAAAGGCATCATGCATAGCGTGCCTTTGCAGATAGCAAAAAGTAATGAATTTATACAAGCGCCCAGTTATACTATTTTAAGGTTTGCAGTGTGTAATCTTTGCCATGCCCACCAGATGGCTGGCCTTCAGCAATAAAGATATCACTATTACACATGATACCCCAGGTTCGACAGATGAAGATAAGCTGGATCTCACAAATAGGCATGTCACAAATTGAGATGCATAAATATGCACAATATGGCGTTGGCCACGGCCCATTTTACAAATTAATGTGGAATATTTGAAGCATTTGTGGGGTGAAATAGTTGTGCCTGACAGTGTAATTTTGTCATGCAACTAAATCTGCGTTGGATGTCCCTTTTTGTGTTTTTTTGTGTTTTTTTTTTTTTTTTTTTTTTTGTGGCCCAGCGGAACAGAGTCCCCCAAAACATCATTTTGGCATTTACATTGTTGACCAGTTAATTGTGGTCCTTTATTTTCCAGATGAGTATGAAAATAATTTTTCAGTTTTCAGTTTTAATGGGATGCAACCTTTAATATATATATATATATATATATATTGTGCAATTAAACACAAGGGTGTGTGGCTTTTAAGGATAGTGAGGAACATTTTGACAACGCTGCTCACACAAACAAAATTTTGTATTTCGTTATTAAAAGATACCTCCACTGCCAGCCAAATGTCTTTTCAGTATCAAGTTTTGCATAGGAGAGTAAAACAAAAATTGAAAATGAATTTAAATTTGGGTTAAAAAAAGTTTTGTTCTCATTATAATATGCACTATTGACAGACGGAGGCGTCAGTGGTCTCTCGTTATACGTTGCACTCTAGATGGCATCAGAACTCAGCATTTTCAAAGATGCACGGGGAAATCTTAAAGTGAATAGTTATTTTGGCATTACTGAATTATGATACTGACCTAAGGTAAGCATACATCATTACCTTATTATAAGAGGAACTATACGTTTTTGCCCATGGCTCCAAAGGTCATTAGCAGAGGTGCATGGAGTTCAGTCTGTAAAAAATGCTGAAGAAAGCACATTTTTTTGAATCTGTTAAAAGTAAACATCAAAATTCCTGTATTATCGACTTCTTTTTCAACCCTGTTGTCATAGCACCTATTTTTGGTGAGGGTCTGCAGTATTTCTTTGCTGTTCTTGTGAGTTTCATTTCACACACATCCCTCCAACAAAAATGTGCAAAACCTGCACTTCATTTTGTTTTGCATGCAGTGCTAGAAGACTCATGCTTAGAAATGCTTGTGCTGTGGGCTGTGTTCTCAGACTCCTAGTTATAGTGGAGGTAGAATGTGTTTATAATGTACCAGATTCCTAAATATCACCAAAACGATGCAGGCGTACTCTCTTCTTTTGCTGTAAACTTAGCCGACTGACAAGTCGGGAGAACTACAAAGTGATAGGCCTACCAGGTGTCTTTTTATTTTTGGCAGAAGTAATAACACTTGCGTTTTGGGTGGTTAATGCTATACATTTTGGAAACACTGTACTCTGTAGTTAATGAAGTATATTTCAAAGTTTGAGAGGACCGGTTTAAAACAACCAGTTGCCTTTTATGGGTGACTGCCTTTCTCAAGTCAGGAGTGACATTTGTTTCTTCACTTTGGCGTTTGAAGATGAATGTTGATGCTTTGGCAACTGTGAAATTTCTTTGCTGTCATTGTTGAGATTGGAATTTATGAATATGGATCATATTTTTCCGTACTATTTGATAAATACTTCATTGACTATGTTGTGTTGTGGGCTGTGTTCTCCAACTCTTAGTTATAATGGAGGTAAAGTGCGTTTCTCATGTTCCAGCTTCAAGTATCACAAAAACGATATAGGCCTACATTTTTTTTGTTTGATCATGTTTTTCTGTACTATTAAATAAATATATCATCCATGTAAAGTCCGACATTATATGGGACCAAATGGCAACTAACATTTTGCATCCAGGGGACAATGCACATGTTGCTACAAAAAATTCTTAATTTGGGCCAACTGTGAAAAGAGAGTACAAAGCTAAACCCACGCATCAGGGTATATAATTGTTCAGGCTATACTTACTGTAGCTTACCCTCAGTTTCTTTTTATAATTTTTTTGCTGGGGGGGGTGTTTAGGAATTTTTTTTAAAGTCATAATGCTACATTGCATATCAATAATGTAACACGTCGTAGTTTACAGTACTTAACCACATTTGCATATAAATTTCAGTTAAACACACTGAAGGAATGCTTCAAAATGTTGCAAATCAACTCTTTGTGTTTAGGAAATTTAAATAACATACATACATACATACATATAAAACGCATGCACATACGTATACTAACACACACACACATATATATATATATATATATATATATATATATATATATATATATATATATACATATATATATTTGCATAAAGAAAGAGAGAGCGAGGCTATCAATCAATGAACCTTCTGTACACAACCTAATGGGGATGCATTTCAAACATTGCTTTAATTCAGATATCTATCACTTGAAGGAAGACTTATGATTGCTTACCTTCCTTTATCCTATTGACTGATAATTGGGACATTTGAAAAGGTAATGCTGTATGGTTTGACTTTGGTTGCCAAATGCACAACTTAGTAATGCAATATGCACCAAGTACAAGAAAAAACATCAGAGATACAACAGTTAGTTCAAATTCTGGTATCATGAATTTTGCAATACATAGGAATATGTTGTATCTTTCTCCTCAGTTCCCTTTTACTGTCCGCTACAGCTGATCTCTTTTTTTCTTTCTGTTTATGACAGATGTGAAATAAATGTCACCCTCTGCTCTGATGTAGTAATACCTACCGGCCAATTTTCAACATATAAAATTTTATAATATGATTATAAATCATTATATTACAAATAATATAATTTTCGATTGGTAAGAAAGCTTTTTCTCGACGTCTGGCTACGTTATATGGGGCGTTTTGAGCATGAGAATGATACAAACTTTGATTATAGTGTTTCCTCAATATAAGTCATTTTTTCACGTTCAGTATATAATATGGTAAATGTTTTGATTTCTCCTTTTGCCAAAACTTATTTTGTGCCCTGCCCATATGTTTTTATGATAATGTATGTTAGCCGCACACAAGTAACACAGTCTGTTTTATATCATTGCATCCTAGGCAATCTTTAAGATATACAGGATTCCCACGAGCATGCACAGAAATGCCTATATAGCGGCTGCTATGAATCGATAGGTCGAACCGCCAGAGCCGGCAGCAAGTGACATTACATTTGAATGGCAACGCAGAAAGGCAAGCAAAACATCCGTATTTTTGCACAATATGGTATTGTTCACAACAGATCTTTAATTTTGCGTATGTTTCCTGCCTAAATTTAACTTCGATGTTACAAAAAAAGTCAATAGTCTGTTTTTTAAAAAATGAATCTACAGTATGTATACGGCATGCAGCCATAGCGTGCAGACGACGCAACCCAGGTGAGCGTATCCATTTAGCATTCAAATACAGGAACACGTTTTATCGGCCAAATTTTGATATATCAAAGGAAACTTAATTAGTATCATATTAAGCTGACCATCCGTGCTGGCAAAGTGTAAATTTAATTATAACGAAGGTTGAAACTTAGCTCATTACAGAAAGCTGATCAATGATGGTCACAGTTTGGAGATTCTACGCCAAAATTCAATCATCCTCTTCCTCATCATCACTGTCTGTTTCAGTGGTAAAAGTGTCATTTGCACACTCATGTCCAAAGCATGCACATAATTCTGTACATTTAAATCCTGTCTGGAGGCAATGGCACTTTCTTGCGACAGTACGCTCAATATCGGTGCAATACATACGAGTCAGGTTGCGGATTCCTGTGGGGCTAGCTCATTGGTATACATCAAAGGCTTGAGCTAGCCATCATTAGACATTTCCCAGCCGTTACCATTGGGATCCCACACTTTAGGGTTAGGAATGTGACTGTTGTATTGGTGTCTTTTTGTACAAAACCACTTCTTAGTAGTCATTACCCTATTCCGTAGTCCGAACTCTTTACTCTCCATAATCTAACCTGCCCCTGTCTAACCTATATACATATAGCCGTACTCTTGTCCAAATTGCACACGTTCCTCTGTAAAATTTTGACATAGGCTGTATTAGCCGAAATAAATTAAAGGGTCTTCGGCGGGTAACTACTCAACATGTTTCGGAGCCTTTTACCCGTACATGTCTCTCTGAGTAGCGGCTCTTTGTCTAAGCTAAATATTCAGCAAAGACAACCCACATAATAATAAATAAATATGAACGTGGCAAATGATGAATTAGCTAAATACGTGAAGTTTTGCTTATAAATGCATACCTTCATTATGAAAGAAGAATACATGGCAAACAAACTATAATTACCAAATTTGTGTAGTACAGGTTCAGTTAAGAACAATTTGACTTACCCCTGAACCAATATGTACCCTTTCTAGCTGGACAGCTTATTCTAGTTAAACCATCCGCCAGTGTTTAACTGAAGTGGAAACAAGCTGGGGCATTATATTCAGTCCCAGTGATTGTAAAATAAACAGTTGCAGCTAGACCACCTGTATAAACCAAGGGAAATCCTAACAATGACTGCAACAATGTACATCCTGCACCAGAAATGTAAAACAAACTCCATAATGACACCTATCCTCAAACAATTAAGCTCTATTTCATTGCCAACCCTGAGTCAATGTATCAACACAATGTGTCAGGTTCGTGACATTTGAAAAAAATACTGTCTCTTTTGAGTATTTTTTTCAATATTGAATAAATGTGCATTTAGGCATGTCAGAAAAGAATGAAAGTCATTAGCATTTATGCCAAAAACATGTTATCAAAACAATTTTTCTTAACAGGATTTTAAGTACAATTAAGCAACATGTAACTGTCGTAGGCTGCTGCTTGCTACCGATAGTCATTTGTATTTCAGTCAAGAGAATGCAATGAAAATATTAACCAGATATCAAGTACAATTAGGCAACCTTGTAACTGTCTTAGGCCGCTACTCGCTACCGATAGCCCCTGGGGGTTTAACCTAAGAGAAAACAAGCTAACCTAAAATGTCTGAAAGGTTAACATTAAAACAGAATGATGCCAAAAGATAAAATTAAGTCGAAAAAAAGGCAAGTCTAAAATCTCAAAAATTATTGAAGCCAAACTTTCTAACCATCTCGGGATATTTACAGCACAATTTGTAGAAATATTTGATCAAAAAGTACATCTTTGAATCCTCCTGACTCGAGTTTATTGTAAATAAAAATTTGGTTCTAGTTGCAAAGGCCTGAAATTTAGAACAAATACGACCAAATCTCAAAGTCTGTGAAAAAACGTATTATATCCAATAGTTTGCGAAATAATACTGTCTGGGAAAGGATAATTAACTACTTCAAACTTAAACTCATCTATTTTGTCATAGACTTTAATACAAAACCTGTTATTAGTGACCTGAATATCCAAGTCGAAAAACACATCTCTGAAACCATCTGAATTGTTACCCTCCAAAGGGATATCTTTTGGGTAAATTTCTTTAGCAATTTTACTGAAATTTTGTACATTTACACAAGCAATGTCATCAATATATCTTGCGTTGTTTGATACTTTTTTAGCCATTTGAAAGTCCTTTTTCATCAGTTTATCAATATACTGAAAATTCAAGCCAGGTTGAATACAAATCTGCCAGTAAAGGGGAGCAGTTGCAACCCATTGCAGTGCCTTTTATTTGTTGAAAAACCAATGGTCCGCATTGAACAAAAGTATTATCCAAAAGAAAGTTTATAGCATCTATCAAAGTTTCAACAGTGTACGATTTAATGTTACTTTTTGAACATTTGTTGTCTTATGCTTTCCTTGTTTATGAATTAATATTAATGTATGGTTTACCATAATGGTTGAACATTTTGCTCATTAATTCTGAAAGTGAACTTTTGACTTCATCTATGGGTAGATTTGTGTGCAGTGTAGAAAAATCAAAACAGTTGATATCTTTTGCTTTTACATCTTTGATCACATGTATCCTGAAAAATACTGTCAATGTTCAACTTGGGACATATCCGAAATTTTGTACCTTTTTCATAATTTCTTTTAAACCTGAATTTTGTATGATATCCAAATTACCTGTAAATACATGTTTGTGGTATGCATCAACAAAATCAGAATATTTACTGTTAGACATACAGTCATAATTTCGATTCGCTGCGATATCTTCAAGAGTAATTGAAGCTAGAAATTGCTTGTAATTCATGATACTGTGTCCACTTTTTTTGCCATATAAATAGGAAATGATGGGGGGGTCTTTTATTTTGCACTCCTTTGAAATTATGTTATGAACAAATTTCAATTTGAAAAGGGACTGAATGTTTAGTGAATCAATAATTTTGTGTTTGAAAGGAATGCTGCAAAACATTTGATCTAATTTTTTTCTTATTAGAATCTGGTTTCCGAATAGTTGCTGCTTAAGCGTACACAATTTAACAAAAATTTTGCAGAAATGTGTGTTCTGAATCAGTAAGACCCAAATATTCATTAATTTTTGTTATGTCTCGAAATGATAGTGCTTTAAGAGCTGTATGTAATTGATCAATGCCATTGTGGCACCAGATGGCACATTGGTATTGTGCCCTTTTCACATGTTGCTCAAATGTATCCTCAGTAGGCGGCAGTTGAGCAGCTGATTGGTCTGTGGTGGAGGCAAGCGTATATCGTAGCTTGTCCAAAGTAGTTTTGAAATCAGTCCCTTTTTCTGTGTTGAGAGCTTTGCTACATAAAACACAGATATTTGGATTTAGCTTGGCTTGGGGTGGCTTCTTGGATGGCTGTTCCAGGTTCATGATTTTAGGTTCACGGTACAAAAATATCTAAACTGCAAATACATTAAAACGTGGGTGTTCTTACCAGGTCCAAGCTTCATTTTAGAAAATAATCTAGTTCAGCATGTGTATATTATCAATCATGCAACACAAGCTGTGAACGAAAATTGTTGATAAGACGATTGGGATTCTATGTTCTATATGCTTTGAAGCACTTTTCAAAGAAATGTAACTTTTTTATTGGTACAGCACATAATGTGTGATATACATCTCTAGAATGGCTTCAAAAACCCCAACATTTCAAGCCTTACTTGCATACATATAATGGTGTCCACTTCATATACTCCAGTAAATTTGGTATCAGTATATCCCTGAGAATATATTACCTTCATCATTTACCATTTACCCCCATTTTTGGTAATTTGGCAACTGTAGCAAACAACATCAACAAATAGAGGTATTTATATTGCCAAATAGATGACAAAATTTTGCATATAATTATAATAATAATGATGTTAATCAAATAATTTTTTAAAAGCTTCACGTCTGTTAAAAGAGTAAGGTTAGTGCTACCTTCTGATGACATTTGGAGTGCCTATCTTCAAAATGAAGGCAGATATTAAAAATTTAGTGAAAAGTGGTCATTTTCCACAAAAAATAGAGGTTGCCATAGAAAAGGGCATGTAAACATACCAAAAAACACTTTTCGGACTCCACAACCTATTTTTCTGGAAAGAGGAGCCATGTGCGCATATTTTGATATAGGTTGTGTTTTGTTATACCTTTGGTTGGGGTTGCACCTATTTTAGGGCACTTTGGAAGCATTTGCCGCTAGCCTATTAGTGTGTACATGTACTTATACTGTTTTCCTTTACTAAAAGGCATCTTGAATTATAGTTTGATACCAGAGATACATTAGTTATGTTGCAGGACTCCATGGGATGGTTCACTGTAAAATACGTGTAGGTTTGAATACATGGTACAAAGTACTATCTTACTTTATCAGTTGTATTGGCAATTGTTATGACGGTTCCCTAAGGGAAGATGACATATGATAGCCATATTAGCACATCAATTAATATGCATATGGTATACTCATATAAACATGATAAATAAAACTTGTATGAGTACTGTTCCTAATCATTTTGCCTTTTTTGTTAAATAAACGAAACTATATTTTAGTCCAAATAGTATCTTATCCGTTGCACAATACTTAATTTCGATGTAAATTTCATAAATTTGCATAAATTAACATATGATAATAAGGCACTTTGAACAAACTCTGTATTTTGTGACTATATTAGAGCAATTGGGCACATTTTGGTGTTTATTTAGCCTTTCCACAAGCAGTATCACCAAAGTTATTATTTTTAAGGACAGATTTCAGTTGTCTCAGAAATGGCATGGGTTGTCATGGAAACGGGCAGAAATATATATGGTTAAACGCTTTTCAGATTCCACAACCTATTTTTTCATGAAGAGGACATATATACCTATAAAAAAATATAGGTTGTAACTTGTTATACCGCGGGTTGGGGTATGAGCCCCGAAAGGCCCTCTATGCAGCAGGTCTACATCATCTGTCGCTTGACTGCTTTCCTTCGTGGGCTTTCACACACCGGCGCTTGTATACGTCACGGCGACCGACTGTGGGCGAAAAAAAGAAAGGTGTACCCAGCGCCATTGTAACCAGAAGATGACAGAGCATATTGTCCTAGTTTCTGTCTTTGCATGACTCAATATATATATATATATATATATATATATATATATATATATATATATATATATATATATATATATATATATATCTTCCGGCTAGCGAGAAAGGATGTAAATCGATTTATGAAGAATTTTGCACAAAAAAAAGTCAATGTGTATTGCTAAACAAGTTAGGAAGTATCGGAGATCAACTTTATTTGAAGAAACAACTGTTGTGGAGTAAGGAAACATATGTATAGAGTCGTGCAAATGACAGAAACTAGGATGATATGCACGGTTATCTGCTGGTAACAATGACGCTGGGTACTCCTTACTTTTTTTTTCGCCCACTGTCGGTCGCCGTGACGTAGACAAGCGCCTGTGCTTTCACATGCCGTCATAGATGCAGGGAGCGTTCATTTTTCATCTTTCGATGTATGATATGATATTATGAGATGGTATTATTTTATTTTAGGCAGGCTGACAATGATAGTCACGATTTAGAGTCATCATAATTGGTGTATTTGTCACATTTTCTCACGTGTCTATTATTTGATAGGGAGATTTGTTTGCGAATATTTCTCCTCAAGGTTCATTTCTACAGATTAACACAATACTAGGCCTGAATAGGTTTAATGTCTTTGTCAGAGTCCTGACAGCTGTGAGACCCAGTGTATGATTAATGCAAATATCAAAAAACGTGTGTATTGATAGACACCCCTTTAGATAGATAGATAGATAGATAGATAGATAAAATAGATCGATAGATAGACACCCCTTTAGATAGATAAAATAGATAGATAGACACCCCTTTGAATAGATAGATAGATAGATAGATAAACACCCCTTTAAATAGATAGGTAGACGGATAGATAGATAGATTGATAGATAAATAGATAGATAGATAGATAGATAGATAGATAGATAGATAGATAGATAGATAGATAGATAGATAGATAGATAGATAGATAGATAATAAATGATAAAATGCTTAAACATAATGTGCTGAAGACAATATATATCTTCAAATTTTAGGTAAATATATAAATAAATAAATGAATGGACAGATAAAAAAAAGATATTTTAAAACAATAAAAATGATATCATAAAAATGAAAAAAGAAGAATATAGGCCTACATGTAGTACCAAAATAAATCAAATAAACAAACAAACAAACAAAACCAGAAAACCCCAAATGCTGGTGTAGCAAATTGATACCTGTCACTATGTGTCAAATGATACCTTTCGTTGAATTTTTTTTTTAAACTCAAAATTTTCAGTGAGTGAATCTTGCGTGCGTGCAAAAATTTTAAAAGTTTACTCGCCCCCCCCCCCCCCGTACCCATGCTGTACTGTCCACTAAACCCCATTCCCCGCTTCTTGCATACGCAATACTTGAATGGCCCTTTAAAAATTGGAAGTTTTCCAGGCATTGTGTTTTCATCTTGAAAAAAAAATTAATGCACCTATCAACAATCCCTGACATGATTTTGTAGATATATATCCCTTGATTACAGGAGACGAAAATTAAAAAACAATCTCGAATAGTTTTCGAGATGAAGACCATAAAAAAGAAAATGGAGAAGGGTAAATTTTCCGTCCAAACGCATTGTTTATTTAGTAATTTTCACCTTTTGGTTGAATTCTCTTTGCAGGTTACTCGTAATTCTCTTAACTCTTGTCATCAAATTGATATAGTCTTGATATATATGGGTGTTTATTTTATTTATTTCTTTTTTATATATGCAACTCAAAGTGAAGCCACTTTCAGGGATTCCCACCGCCTTAAGACAATGTTTATGACACTTTATTTTGGCACACACACTTGAGCAAAATGCAAAGCAACATAGTTATACCACCCGAAAAAGGTGGGTCTTTAGTGATTCAGTTAACAATGCAGATTTAGAACATAGGTTGATCTATTGACATTCAAAACAATTTGAGATGCAACTTGTTTGGTTCTTCCAGCTTGTGACATTGTTATGTAAGATGACAATTTTCTTTTGAAAAAAATACAGATTTAAAAAAAATATATACATTCGTTCATTCACTCATTTATTTATTTATGGAAAAAAATATTAACTGCTTCCTTTTGTACATATGTATTTATTCATTCTTTCAACCATTTATTTATTTATTTATTTGTTTGTTTGTTTGTTTGTTTGTTTGTTTGTTTGTTTGTTTATTTATTTATTTATTTATTTATTTATTCATTTATTTATTTATTTATTTCATCTATTATTCCCTTTACCCACCGCGCTACCAGCTGAGTTTTTGAGCTGATATGGAGTCCTATTCCCTAATTTAGCGCCTTCAATGTCCTTCTTTGTGAGTTGCATATCAGCCATTCTGAAAGAAAATCGTTACAGATGTTATCTTTTGCAAAATTTGCAGAAGTGATACCAAAAAGTTTGTTGGTCTTTACCGGAAAGTCATGCAATCTCACCACCTCACCTGTCAAGATAAAGCAGCGAATCAGCTTCTTTGTGATAAGGACGCAAAAAAAAGTCGTTTGGTGCATATGCAAATAGTGGCACGAAAATCGACATTAGCGATGATTTTACGGAATAAATTCGAGTTTTTTTGTATTTTAATGACACTATGCCTTCGGCGCAAACATCTATTCTACTAGAAAAACATATAGGAACGTTACCATAGTGCCTTCGGCTCAATAATCTTCGCTTTAGGTAGGAACATGGACATCGTTAGGGGATTTTACCTATAGAGGCTCGGGTCCCCTAAAGTTCAATAAGGCCCTATATCGAGTATCCTTGCTTTGCTGCTACACTGAGCTGATACTGAGCTTGGAATGACCTAACGGGCATTGGAATGAGCATTATATGACCATCATGGAAAGCGGAGGTAATGTATGCCCATATTTTCACCACTTAGAAGCAAAGAAAGTGTTAATTGTAGAAAATGAATCGATTAAGCAGGCGGATATTACAATGTAAATAAACAGTTTTTCGATAGGCCGACCTATCGATGTAACTTTCCCCTTTTCCCGCTAGGTGCCGCATCTACGTAATAATAGTGTATTCAGCAGGGATAGACATGGTTACCACAGGGATTTTGATAACCTTTGAAAGTTGCTTTTCTGGAAACTCTTGAATTTCTACTGTTGGCTATTTTTTACACCTGCCCTGGTTGTTTGGTTGGAATGAATGATAGTGGGTTATGGTATTCTGACCTATTGCCGTGTGAACTGAACAATTTGGTTCATCTGTTGTTCCAAGAGTGAAGAACCAAAACTAAAAATCATCATAGTTTTGGTTTTTTCTCTAATGCTTAGCGGTACCGGGTGCCAAATTTAATGGTATCTTTGATAAAGGGTTTTACTCTGTATTACATAATCTTGTATGAAAAGCCAAAAGGAAAGCAAAATCAAGAAGCATTTAACTTTACTTATAGTAGCTAAAGGGCCAAATTGTATGCATATAATGGGATTTATTAAGCAACATAATGGACGGCAAGCTAAAGCAAATGATGGAATGATTAGAGAAAGAGGTTCATATTATTTGCTGACAATTTCTATTCATTTCACTAGAACATTCACATTTGTTTCACTATTTGTCAAGCTTTACTGCTTTAGACCTGGAATACACAAGTGCAACACGCTCATATTGCTCAAAAATCCAGCTTTGAAACTTCACAGTGCAAATTGTATGAATGTTGGGATTTAATAAGGAACCTAAAGGAAGGATGACTAAAGCAAACCACGCAGGTAGTAAGGTAAGAGGTTCTTCTTTAAGATAAAGCAAGGGCATTAAAGTAAGGAATGGAGTGTATGCTAGCACCACTGCAATTGGCACAGCCAATATTCTCCTGATGACAGTGTTTATATTTTGGTGACTGCGCGCCCTTTTCTTACTCCTCCAAATTGTAAGCATACAAGCACAATGTGAGCATGTAACAAAAATCATGGTCAGTGATACAAACGTCCAGTACATATGAAAAAATTGACAACAAACGGCACCACCCTTTACAAAATAAGGTAAACACAAATCTTGCTCCTTCCGGTGAAAAGTAGTCCAGGAATGGTTATTAATTACCTGTGAGCCAGAAATTAAAATGCAGAGTAAACATAGGGCAAATGTCACGCAGAAAGACCTTGTGCTCATCCTATTCACATGAAATATAATCAGAGTACCAATTACTCGATCTGTAGAAAGGAGTATGAGGGAACATGCAGAACCTAAATATGCCAAAAGATTTGTAATTGACAATAACTTGCAGATGATACCACGTATCCACTGTCTTTTGTGCAAGAAATATTGGACACCATACTTAGAATCTACAGAGATGATTGCGGCCATGTAAATATTCATCCCAAAATCACACAATGCAAGTGAAAAGCGAACAAGATTTGGCACGCTCGTGTGGATTTTAGAAGACAAAAGAAAAATAACCACCACTGCATTAAGAAACGAGCTCAATGGTATTATTAGGTAAGTTGACAAAAATTTCAAAATGTTGTGTTCTACCAGTCTGGAACATGACAAAATGTTAGTCTTGGGTAAACAGTTATCCAGAAACTTGTTCAGACAACAAAATTCAAAGTTATTACTGACCAAAATTTTTAAATTGTTTAAGTGCAAAAACACATTAGCATCGATATTTCCAAAAATGTTGCCACTTAGATTCATGAAAAGAAGTCTATTTAGTCCATTTAAATGACTTGCATATATTACTTCCATGTTATTGTCTGACAAATCAAGGCGCTTTAAGTGGTGAAGCTGGTTAAATGAGTTGCTTAATATTTTATTGATATGAAGCCGGCTAACAGAAAGATCATTCAATTTGAACAAACTTCCAAAGATTTCATACATTAGACGTTTAAGAGGATTGTTACTGATTCTAAGCACTACCAAGAATGACAAACCATCGAACAATGCCCAAGGCAAAATATAAATAATATTGTTACGTATATCAAGTTCACGTAATGCTTGAGCATGACGGAAAACGGTTCTCTTCACGATATGTATTTTGTTTGAACTCGCGTCAAGCGTGACGAGAAAATAAAACTTTCCTTGTAAGATAGCAGACAAATCATGTATACTATAGTTGTGAAATACAACTGCTCTGAAATAGGTGGACAAATAAATTTTTTTCTCTGCACTCCCACCTATGCACACGACTGCATATCCTACGCAGTTACACCCATGCAAACATTCTGTTATAAAGCACGCTTCTTCATCATCTGTGGAACCCTTGCAATTTACCTCCTCATCACACAATTCTTGGGGGTGTACACAGGTGGCGTTTCTACAACGTAAAAAAAACGGACACCCGAAGGACGAACAACTGTGTTCATCTACTCCATAAGCACAATGCCACACAAAATCGCATATAAGCTTCAGTGCAATGCAGTATGACTTTGGACATTTGTACATTCTTGGGCACTCAGTATCGTCACACACATTTAAATGTCCAGCATTCAAACAGGACTTAATATTGCCGTTACAATCATAATCAAGCTTGCAAACACTAAACCTGGGATAACATTGTGTAGTGTGAACTAAACTACAAGTGATAAAATTCCTATCTCCGCAACCAGATGACTTATTTAGTGTCACTTGACTATGCTGAGCTTCTAGTGACCCATTTGCAGGTATATGTAACATACGTTTAGGATGAAAGCAAGATTTTAGATAGCTAGTAAAGATGTCATCACATTCTTCATCACTGTTGTCAGAGCAATCATTCCAGCCATTACAGAATTTAGAAACTGGAACACATCCACCCCTTGTACACTGAAAGTATACTTGCGAACACACACAAAAGTTCCGTTTACACTCATATATGCAGTACGCGTCCGTCTGTGATCCTCTGCTGTGTACCCAGCATATGTCACAGTCTGATTCATCACTTTTGAGATAGTCGTTACAATCTACAAAACCATCACAAATGTAGTAGTCAAGTATGCATTCACCGTTAACGCACTGTGATGTTCCACTTGGACAAATAGCTGACAGAGATTTTATTTCCCTTTGGCAAAAGGCACCGTTGAACTTCTCGTTGTCCTTTAACTTTGTGTTGAAGTGGTTTGTACGCATGCGCTGGATTTTGGTAGGATCACAAAGACCAAGTCTATGCTTCTTAATATGTGAAATAGTGTGTACATACGATGGTTTGATTCCATGAAAGGTGCGTGAGTGTTTATGCAAAACAGAAACAAGAATGTTCTTTTGTCTATCTATATGTGCCCACTGATGAAAAACTCCAAGAATTTCATCAAAAATAGTGGTATTATAAAAAATTTTGCAAATATAATCAATATCCAGATGTGACAGAAATGTATGATACATCATGTCCTGAAATGCTAAGTCGGTCCTCATCAATGGATGCATGGCGAGATATGGTACTGATACAACAGAGCTATTTGTGTTTTCACACTCCTTCGCGGCATCTGTTTGGTTCAGCAATCGATCAAATATAACAATTTTAAAGCACTTTTTGCGTACCATTTCCCAATTTGGTAGACAATAGTCTAATGTCATCCACGGATAATTGCTATACATAAATGTATCTGTGTCTGTGTCCTCCATCCGTTGACAGAGAAAAAATGAATGACTAAAAAACGTATGACAAGGAATAGTTATCCAATTTGCAGGAGGAACAATGGATAATGTTCCTGTACATTTCCCTGTTTTCCAATCCGGCTGTTTCACATGAAATGCCCTTTGCAGTTCTTTGTTATGATAAAAAGGTGTAAGTTTCCCACTTACGTTGTTGTAAAGGTAAAAATTCTTTAGGTACTGTATAGCTGGCATCCAAGCTGTGAACGTTAGAGGTTTCCCTGACACCCAGCGTGGTAGCCTCTTCATATAAATTTATGGATTAAAACTAATAATTTCAATGCGCAAAATACTTAGTTTTTATGATAATTACAGTGCTGCCAGAAAGTTTTGCACAGTCTCCTCTGGTGGCCCATCCACGTGGTCGTCCTCAGGTACAACTTGTACAAGGGACTCGTGCAGGGAACACTGTTAGGAAGTTTGATGTTAGTTACTCAGTGTGCTGCTTGTACCTACCTGTGAACCCCATTGGCCCTTAACTGGTTATGGTGTCAGACAAGTCTTATAATGTTTATACACTTTGTAAAGTGGTACCTGCAAGTGGTTACTCTGGTGGCCCCCCAGAGTTTTGGAGCAAGACTTTCTGCCGGCAGCGTACATGCTTTCTCATAATTAATGGGATCTTGTTGCACCACTTTGTTTCTAATCTGTCAGTTTCGTAATGGATTTACAAATATAAAATTTTACTAATTTTAGAAAAAATTCTATAATAGTGCCCTGACCTACATATATGGTTTTACCAATTTGTCTGGTTTGTGATAAATGTCAAACAGCATTTCTTCAGCTAACTTGCCCCACCCCCCTCCCATCTGTGGACTTATCTGAGTCATTGGTCATGTACTATTGCGTTTTCAGTGTCCTGCTCAAACCCATTCGCTTCATCCCCTTAATAAACATATCCCATGATTTTTTTGCTTAGTACTTGTATGATGTTAGATCTATGCCTATTTTCGGTGGTGCATACAACATCATGTTATAGGTTGCTCTGTTGTCATGATATTTATTGTATATGTAACTTTATTTTGTATCACTACTGCATCATTGGTTAAAGTAGCTATAATTAACTGCACGTTTCAATATATTTGAGCGGTTTTAGTGAACTGGGTTTGTTGAATAAATGGCCCTGACAATATTCATTTGCCGATGTGATTTTTTAAGAAGTAAAGATTCAATTTAGATATACCACAAGCATATCTTATAATATCTAATACCTATTGTATTATTACTCACAGGTATGTGGGGAAGTGCATTAGAATATATATCTGGAAAACTTTTGAACGTGATTTTCTGCCCTGCCACTTTGATTGCAAGAACAGTGACGTATGTGCTAAGTTTCATAGAAAGATGAATTCTGAATTCAGGATTCTGATATGACTTGTTCATTTTATCGTGTCATGAAAACATGTAGCTTTATTATCCACTTGGAATCATTCAGTTTCATAATAAAAAAGCCTTGCCGTACAGCGCTTTCTATAAGCTTTGATAGCCAAACATTTTTCAGCAAATGTTTCATGTATGTGAATTTTATTGTAGGTGTTGTAGGCATTTATCCCAAATGATAAAGTTTGAAGTATGCGTTTTACCGTTTACTTACAAAATCTTTCTTCAGTCCTATGAAACCAAGTACATTTATAAAGCGGTTCAAGAGAAAGCCTACTTGATCACGCAATCCCAACCTAAAGAGATTAAGTCCATAAAGGTAGGTTGTAATTTCGTAATATTTTAGCATACTTTCCAGAGCAAGTAACTGCAAACCTTGTGCCATACATTTTTGGCGAGCATGGAGCCAGGAGAGTGTATCTGAATTATATCTTTTATACCTCATAAATGGAGGCGGTTTTCCATACATCATAGCAAGGTCTAACGCTCCTAATTTTCTTTTCAGCTGTTGGACCTTCACTGGTGTTTTTAGAAGGTTGTACCTAAGTATAATTTTCAAAGGTTGCCGATGATTTGCACGCAATTGTATTATTTGTAGTATATATTCATGACACTCCCCCTGTCGTCTGTGCATGTACTCTGGATAAGTTAATGGAAACTTCCACGTAATGTTGGCGATTTGTAAATTGCGCCACAATGTCTTTATTTGGTGAATCAATATGCAAGTGCTAGTCCTGTACACATATCTCAGAAAACTGACTCTAATATCACCACCTTGGTTTGAAATGTACATCACCATAGGTATAGAATGATAATAAAGGTTCTCTATCTGGCTCACATGGGTATTCTGACTTATATATAACTGCAACAGATGCACATTGGCCTGTTGAAGAAATGTGGTACAAAGAAACTCATAATCAGGTACAATCATTGTGAACGAGTCCTTGTTAGCAATATGCGAGTAACACTCTGGTGATATAGTTATTTTCATAAAAAACATAAAAAATGATACTGTACTCTTTGATATCGACATAGCAACATTAAACCTCTTTGATACGATAGCCATCGAAGGCAATATAACTTGATGTCTGTATAATTGTACTGCACTAAGAACTCTAATTACTGCTAGGATATTATCCCATCTTTCATGGTGATCAGCTGAAAAATAATAGTAAGGACGGATATTGGGCCAAATATACACGATTATTCGGTTGCTTATGCCAATAGATGAAAATGACAAGCTGCAATTTCGTATCTGCTTTATATTTGGGATCTCTTCTGGGTATTGTGCAAAAATAATACATTTTTCATTTTTAGTAATATGCTTGCTAAATCTCTGATGATAAAAATCTAAATACATTTCTTCACTGAACATTCCCTGATGTTTGCACACCTGTGAAACTCCTTTGCATCGCGTGATACTGCAGGTAATACTTTGCGACATATTCAGCATGGGCACATATGAAAACAAAATAACTAAAAGTTGGTGGGTGGATGTAATTATGTAATTGTATTCCTTGTATTCAAAATTGACGCCCCTGGAAGAATTGCAAAATGGTCCAACTCTTGATACATTTCCATCATGTAATTTACTCATATCACCATCAAAAAACACGAGGCCACCGAACCTGCAGTATCCTATATTGGGTCCCAGCCATTTAAAGTCAGCGAATGAAACATTCATGGTCAGGTTCCTTGGTCCTATTAACAATAAACCGTGTATAAATAGAGTCTCGCTAAAACGTGTAAAAAAAACTATTCTGTGAGGGTAGAGTTTTTCATATTTTGGAACTTTATATATGCGTAAATTTGACATAATTTGCTTTCCTTTAAGACAAAATGTTATGAATCCTTGAATTAAGTTTGGAGTGAATGTTTTGATCACCAATACATGGCCCGTCGATATAAAAAGGCGACTGCTTTGACGCAAATTAGTCATAATAAATCTCCCAGACCAAATGATATTTTCATCATTTCCATCTGGACCTTCATATAATTGAATGTTACTCACTGCTTTGGTTTCAAAACTGGTTTGTACTGAGGCAAACAGCAGCACCAAGTAACGTCTTCCTTCTCTTGTCATGATCAGTAATATCTTTTTAGTACATTTGTGACCCTGCTGTGAAATATTCATGAACATCACAGGTATATAAACTTTGTCACTAAGTTTTTCTCTCTTTGAATTCACTGGTAACAAAGCGGTGAATTGATAAACCATATCAAGTTTTGAATTTTCAAAGTACTTTTGAGGTTGAAAAATTAATTGGACTGACACAAAATGGGAAACAGAAACTACATTGTAGTTGCTTATTGTGCCACAAACACAAGCCATTACCTTTCCACATATAATATCCCGCATTGCCAATCTGGGAATGTTACACCACCTGCCACTATAGAGAATACTAAGTAATATTAACTTCAACTGTATTTTCAACCCTGTGGGTGCTCCAATAAACCAAACAATCAATCTCGGTATGGTAAATCCCATTGCCGCTTTGCATCTGCTGTATGTCAAACGTGAAAATGGCATCGTGAAAAATCTGTTTGCTTCATGAAACCTTCGATGACGCAAATGCGTGGTCTCAAGTTGGAAAAAAATATAATTTTTCCAGCAGGAAGCAGTGCACTCATGATACAATCGCGCTGCTGTTTGCATGTTTTTTATTTCAGAACTTCTTTCGACACAGAACCAAAGTGTCAGGCGTATATAAATTATTTGTATTAATTGAATTGTACCTATTTTGAACTTACTCAGACAAACTGTTTGATGATAAAGCAGGACATTCCATTTCCTATGTGGACTTCCCTGCACCCAAATGCTCATATGGTTGCCTGAGGAAAGAAACATTGCATTTTCTTGTAACATTTTGAAATTTCCTTCTTCATGAAAACGGAACAGAAGCGGACTGTCCATTGGAAAACCATTCAGCAAGATTATTGAAATGGAGTAGAAATGAATATGCTTAATAGTAACATTAATCTGCATGTCAAGCTTGGCCTGCAAGTTTATTTTGCAAACCTTTATCTTATTGCTGGCAGACGGATGAATGATACTATAGATATCTATTCTCCCATACTGACTATTGACATATTGATCTATCTTTTGAAAAGACGTATAAAATGTACGATTCTTGGGGTTACTGTTTGATATACAGAGTATAATTTTATGTGACATCTTAGAAAATACCCCATTTTTTTTTATTACATGTATGCTGCAAAAGTTCAGAATAACAAATATATATAGTTCCCAATCTGGACGACAAACATATCTGACGAGACCAGTTGTATTCTTTGGTGAATCTACACATAACAATTCTTGGTTATCGTCCATGTTGGTGTGATTCTTTACCGCTGTGTTCATTTCTCAAATTCGGTACTCATTCTGTATGACTGTCAGACCATAGTCTACATATTTGTCATGGTCATAGTGTAGTTTCCAAATGTTGGTGTGTCACACTGAACATAATAGATGTCTCCACACTGCACTCTTAGTCATGTAGCAGTTTTAAAGCTTGCTCCACAAGGTAACGGAAGAAACTTGGACCACTCGCTGGGAAAAAAAATTAAAGTTACGGAAGCGAATGTTTTAAAAAATGTCAATCTGCTAAATGACAACATTGACCTCTAGGTCAAGCTTGGGCTGCAACATTTGACAGCAAGAGTAACATCGGGTTCTTTTGTTTTTGTTTTTTTAGAAAAAGTCCGGTGCCCTTCTTAACCAAAGTTACTAACCATTTATTTAATGAACCCAGTGACCAAAGTATTTCACCCTCAGAGATAAATAATTCCGATTTTTTTATTATTCACATTAGGTTTTACGTGTACATGCATGTGTATATGTAAGAATAATGAACGGATGAATTGAAAAACGATTACATTATGTATACATGTCATAGTTTTCCGCCAGATGGCGCTGTGTATCAGCATTTTTGGCTGTGGTTCCATCAGGGCAATTATTGTAACAAAAGTCTTACTATAGCTGTGTTTCCTGATTTAGTACAGAACTATCAAATGTAACCTGTGGTGGTTATTCATCCTTCTTTCATATACACAAATGTACCTTCTAACGATACAATGTTTTCAGAAGTGACGACAATGTACATATTCTTTGTAAATATTGAACTGTAAAGTATTTGTGGAAGCTATGGTAATCAAAAGGTTGTCCTTTACAGAGTATTTTAAACAGTATTCGAACTGTGGTCCTCAAAGTGATACTTTTCTTACTAATCTAAACGCGAAAATATACATCCATGTCGTTTAAATTGATTATAAAGCAAGCTAAGCCTATAGTGTTGTACCTGTTTGGTGAAATTTATGAAGTGACACTATGGTGAATAAAGTGTCTTTGGATTCAATTTGATGTTTGGTAATGCTTACAAGCTGATCTATATGGTTTTATCAACACAATACAACAAATAGTATTCATCCATTGGAAAATTGGCCATCTCATGGACATACTGACAGTGCAGGCTAATGCATCAAAGGGGTAGTGGGGCCCATCCAACTTTCACTACTCGGATATATTTAATAAACTATGAGGTTAAGACTGTCTTTTTCAAACCCATCCTATAGTAACACAAAATAACCCCATTGCTTGCTCGATAAATGTATCCTGTATTATAATATTGTATAATATTTCCAAATTAGTGAAGTATGCATAAAACAACTGGAAACAACATAACATTAATACAAACGGCTGGAATGTTATGTAAGTACTTGTAGATCATGGTAGTAATAACAATGTTTAGGAATGGGCTAATGTTTGATTTTCCATCTATTTCGTTACTATGTTTTCATCATATCTCCTCATTTGTTTTCGGTGATACAAGGCTAGCCAAACGATAGAAAATGATTACTTTCACAAACAGGATTTTAATGTTCAGTGGCCGTATTCACAAGGATACTTGATCTGATTCTTACTTTAATCTCAAAATTAAAATCAATGTGGTTTCCCCCTAAACTACAAAATCCTTGGCTCAATGTTTGATCAAAACTTCGAGGATTAACCAATATGTGCTCTTGGCTACAACATTTACTTAAGAACTAAGAGACTAATTTAATTAAATCAATCTTAGTTTGACGCACTATTTAATCTTTTGATCCAGGATTAAAATCTGGACTAACTCAAAATTGTTTTACTAAATTGGAAACTTTAATTCAAAGGTTAATATTGCAGCGGTGAACATAGATTAGTTAATACTGCAAGTTTAGATCAAACATTAGGCCAACGATCCACTACTTCAAGGCCGAAAAGCACATCGAGTTTCATTTTAGGATTATGTTCAGGATCAGATTAAAATCTTCGTGAATACGACCCCAGGTGTAGTTGTAAGTTTAATTTTTATATATATATAAATATATATATATTTATATATATTTATATATACATATATATATATACATATATATATATATATATATATATATATATATATATATATATATATATATATATATATATATATATATATATATATATATATGCAAGGTATTTCGCTGGTTTGTATCATTATAGGCACATTCCTTTAGAGACACACTTTTCTCAGCTTTGAAAACTCTAAATTGATCTGGCAGAAAATATAACTTTTGTAATATTATCAACATTCTTAGAATATTTTATACTGTTATAAGTCAGGTTTAATTCATTCTTCCGTATTTAAAATTAAAACTGGCAATTATTGTTATTTTTGTACAATATTCTCATCACATATCTTCAGTTCGTGAAAATACAAGGAAAACTGTATAAAAACAGTATATACCCCTGAAGCCATACCCTTCTTACATTTCATTCTGAAGCTTCTCTCTGGTAACAAGAAACCGAAACTGGTTCCCACAACATTCAACGTTGTCAATTGACGTCAGCTTTATGCATTATTTGCATTCTCACCAATGTTAATTTCTGTAAATGCCCTCACTCACAGATTGCCAGAGTTCAGAGTTTGCAAGATATTATCCTGATGAACCCTGTAGTATACAAAAACAATGCAATGACGAGTTTGCTGTTATATAGGAAAATTGATGCTGAATATGTGATGTATTGTATGCATGCACACTTACGTCTCCCCCACGCTCTTTGGTCCGCTTTTAACTTGTTTCTCTCAGGGCCAATCACTTTGTTTATTCTGAAAAAGTTGATCATATTGCAATGTTTGCGTGCTGGTCTCCTTGTTAAGTTTTGGAAGCTCAGAGAAAGTTTCACAGTTTGTTTTCGTCAACTTCACATGTACAGAAAAAAAGACCATCCTGGAACTTACAGGGAGGATTAAACTGAAGGTACAAACAATTCATTATCGAGTGTGATTAACCATGCAAACAGGTGCAAGGCAGGTACCCAGCTTCGTCACCATTTCTCTGGACAAAGTGTGTGTAACAACTAAGGGACCGTAAACTAACAGGCACGCATCTCTCCTGTACAATATTTTCCTCTTATGCACACGGACCTTCTGGCTTTAAGGTGCCAAACTCAAAGATGGAGAGGATTTGGAGAAGACAGCCCCATCCAAACCTGGTCCACTGCTGAGAAAAGCCCAAGTTTGCTGCCACCATCATTACGAGCAGGCAGAAGCCCAAGGACCTGATGATCATGAGTGGGGGCTGCATGACCAGTTGACTTCAACGTCCAAGAAAGGAAGTGTTGCCTGCCACAGGACAATTGTATTCACCCACTCAGTTAACTAGTTTCAGGTTTTTGCTTGGTTTAAATTTAGTGTTGGTGGCTCTGACAACGTCGTATGGCCAGATGATTTTTATCACTCCATTCTGTTCTTGGGACACAGTTATATATACCTCCTGTCAACGTTTCTCATAGAATCATCCAGGCCTGATGTGAACATTGACTTTGGGTTGCACCTTGTGTTTTACAATTGGTTTGCTGTTAGGTTTTATGGCATTGGCAGTGCCTGTGTCTTCACAATCATCGAGAATTTGCATAACATTTTGGCACAGTACAGTGTTTACTATGATGTTGTTGTTTTTTTTGGCAGTAATGACATTAAGGCCCATTCAAATCCCAGTGACATGGCTCTAGGTATAATTCAGCTAGCAGTTAACCTGAAAGCAACAGGACTGGCAAATCAGGTTATAATATCGCAGTTGCTGTTTAGAGAGCAAGGGTTTTGTCCTAGTACATTGAATTATCATATCAACAATAGCCACAAAAAGTGAACTCATTCAATGTGTAATATGGGCTGACCCAGAGTATTACTAGGGTAAGGCGCAAAAATATTGTTAGTATGAGATGTGTGCCCACCGCATATTGTGACATGTTCACTTTGTGGCCAACATGGATATTAAAACTCACCTTCATGCTGTCAGCAGGCATAAAGAAGAGTGTTGAAGGAATGCAGGCAACATTGGCTCACATATGGTCTCTTACAAGAACATTGGCTCACACATGGGTCTAATTCAAGAAAATAATGCTTTCATGTATACGTATGGAATATATATGTATGGCTCCAGTCGGTCTCTCATCTAGCTACAGCCATAGAGTTTCATACTGCTGGCCCCTTGTGTGGCTTACACATGGGTGATGGCTCCCTGTTTGGGATCTTCAAGATATCAACAGTTGTTCTTACATTTATGCTTCTAGCTTTCAAACTTTTAACTGCCATGGCATTGCCTGAAAACGGAGCTGTTTATGCAGTTTCAGTATTTCAGGGTCTCAACTTTTCAATATGACAGGTGAAGTAGATTGTCACGTGGTTGTTTCCATCCCTCTCACCTATTTGGTCATCGGGTCTTGTTGGCACTTTCAAGGAGGGTGTCTCTGCAACCGGATCTGTGGTTACAACCACATATGTCACACACATGGAGGCACCCATCCAAGTTTCCGATGTAGATCATCACAAATTCAATACAGCAACAATGAACAAAACAGAAATTTCCCAGGGTTCCACAACCCCAAAGTGATGTGCCTTCAAGTTCCCAAGGCAGATATAGTGGTGGTCATGCCCATCCTAAACCTTACCAAAACACAAACTCCTCCACTGCCCACTTCCATTAGGGCCGGAATACTCAATACATTTCTAAAAGGCTATGTTCCAGAGAAAAGCAGGTATGTGGTGGAGGTGTTACAGTTTGGCCTTGACATCTATCATGCCGATGACATAGTCAATATCCAATCAAAAAAATTATGATCTGCCAGCACTGATTCATTGGTCATTGAGACCAAGCTACCACAAAAAGCTGAAATAGGTCATAACAAGTCCATTTACAACACAACCATTCCCAAAGTTCCGTGTCTCACCATTAGAGCTGGTTCCAACAAAAAAAAAAGAAAAGGGGAGTTTTAGAGTCATACATCACCTGTCACGCCCAGGAAGAAGCTCCATGAATGATGGTATCTCCAAAGAAATTACTTTGGTGCAGTAAACCTCTATGTAGGAAGCAATTGAAACTATAGTAGAATACAAAAAACGGTATGACTTAGCCAAAAGAGTTATCGAATCAGCTTTTCGTTTTGCTCTGGTTGCTCCTAAACGCTAACCACTCTTGGCCATTCACTGTCAGGTTGAATTTTATATCAGTCATAGTCTACCAATAGGACTCTCATCGGCCTCTTTCATCTTTGAACGTATAAGCTCTGCTCTGTGATTTTCTGCATTAAAACACACCTCAAACAACCAAATATTTAAGGTACCTCATGATTTCCTATGCATAAGTGACAGTGAGAAAGGGTGTAAGGCCAGTTTGCAGAAGTTGGAACAACAGTGCTGGAAATGTATCCAATCTGGGCTGCTTTTGAAATTTGGGGTTCTGCTTTTACCAATAAAAGTGTGGAATTTTTCATGGACAATGAGACTTTGGTGTCGGTCATTAACCACTAAACGTGTCAAAACAAAAACATAATGCACTTAATTTGTAAGTTGGAAGTGCGTTGCCTGCAGCTCAACATCTGCTTCTCAGTAACGTGGGCAGCAGGCAAGGCTAATAAAGTGGCCAACACACTCTCTAGGGGGAAATTTGATCAATTTTTTGAGGTTATACCATGCTCCAACAGACAATCTAGGCATTCCAAGTTGTTTCAGGCCCGAAAACGTTCAGGACATGCCAGCCAACTCGTAAGGGCATCTTTGGCAGTATCCACCAGGCCACCTACAAATGCTCCTGGGATAAGTACAAACAGTTTGCACAGAAAATACTAGACATTACACCCCAGATGCCAGTTAAGGCAGCATATCTGCTTTTATTTATTGCACACCTGCATAAGGCTGGCCTAGCATCTTCCTCAATTAACTTGATGTTTTCCGCACTTAGTTATAAGCATAAATTGGAAGGAAAGAAGGACAATACTAAACACTTTCGTGTGGTTAAAGCTTTGACAGTTGTTGGAAATATCTCCAAATGAAGCCAGCTTAGACTGCCAATAAGGCATAGTATTTTGACAGCATTGATGCAAGTTGTGCATAAAGTGGTCGCAGACAAATATGGAATAGTCATGTTGATAGTTATGCTATCCTTAATATTTCATGCTTTCTTGCACGTTGAAGAAATGATTCTATGATCTATGAAGCATTAATTAGAAGTTATACAACTGGGTAACCTCCACTGGCAAAACAAGAAATGACAAGAGCTGGCAGCTTTGCACAAAATTAAGAATGTCAGCAAACTTGGGCCACAGACCTTTACTCTAAACCTGATGGGCAAAAAGGGGCACTGTTGAGTCCAGTTAAAGCACTCCGGAGATACTCAAGAGATACAGGTTCTGCACCAGGCCCCTTATACATTGCACAGGGTCAACCAGTGGTCATGTGAACTTTTGAGAAACGTTTGTCCTCACTGGTATTTTTCTGTGGGTATGATCCAAAAATGTATAAAAGACACAGCCTGCACATCAGTGAAGCAACCAATGCAGCAGCACAAGGGATGTGCAACTCACAGGTAAGAAATCTTGGTCGATGGCGATCAGATGCCTTCAAGAGATATACAAGGCTGGTTTGATCACACATATGACACATTTGATAAGTATGGGTATGTAAGCTATACTCAGCTAGCATATATTTGTGCAAATTCCCTATTACATTGGTTCAGTCAATGTTAATAACGAGTGTACCATAAACCATTGGGAATGTAAAATGGGAAGGTAATCTTAGTGCATGCATATTTACTTTGACATTGCTTTATTTAATTCCAGCAGTGAGTATACCACAAAGTACTGAAACTCCCACATAAGAATCTTTCTCTTTTTATAATGCAATTTTATTCAATTCCCATTATAAACTTACGTGGCTAGAATAGCTTAGCAACAGTTTATTATTATTCAACTAGCATAACTTAGCAGACGTTGTCTCACACTGTGTTACTCAAACACCGCACCAACTTGATCCAAAGCACTAGAAGTCCTGAAAAAGTATAACCATAGGAAGTCTGGCAAAGTCTGCTTGCACTTGGGTCATAGTTAAAGGACAGAGTTTATTCTCTACTTCAGTTGACATTGGCCAAGAGTATTTTAATTAAAGTGGTCAGGCCTGGACTGCCATGTATATGTCTTAATATGTAAGCATATACATGCATGACAAGAGGCGTGCAAGTTCTTACGTTAGTTAACTAAAGTAATTGTGAATTATACACCATCAGGCAAGGACTGTCATTTCATTGAGACTTGCCCTGAGTCCATCCTTGGAAACAGGTCACAGGGGTCAAACAAGGCCTGCCTCGGAGATCTTGCCGGCAGTCAAATATTTGATTATTCATTTTTAATCCATCCAATTACTATTCAAATGCTAAAATTATGTTACATGGGGTGGCCCGACAAGGGCTGTCACCCTTATAAGTGGCTTGCACAGCAGGGGGACTTGGGCCAGGACAGCTTCCCCTCAACATCATTACGGGATTGACACATTACTCTAAAACTGCCAAAATTATGTTACATGGGATAGTCGGACAAGGGGTGTCATACTATCAGTGCCTCACACAGCAAGGGAAGCCAGCCAATGACTGCTTCCCTTCAGCCACATGATTATGTCCATTTAAGGTATTATGGTTCTTCCTGATAGTTTCAAAATGGTAAGAAGTCACAAAAAGGCTGCTTCCCAATTTTCTCACTGCAATTTGATGTACTTAAAACTTTACAGTAGTTAGGTTTGAGGCATTCATTCCAATACCACAAAGGGGGAGTCAGACAAGGCCTGCTTCCCCGTTCTAAGGAAACTGGATGAATTTTATAATTTATCTTGAGGATGGACAAGTACTGCTTTCTCAAGTCTGGTTGTCTTGTGATATCTGCTACAGGTAAGTCGGACAAAGCCAGCTTCCCTGGATTCTTTCATGATTGGTTTTCCTGATATCTAGTTTATTTAGATAGTCATCCTGCACAGTAGAGTATTAGTTGTCAATGAACTTCTGTCGTTTATAAATAAAATTCTTTGACTGGGGGGGGTTGCTTTCCAGCTGCATACGGCTGCTAGGCGAGTGGCACGTGTTCCACCAAACTGTTTAAGTGAGATGTAAGGAACCTTTCATTTAGTTTATTAGGTCAGACGGCTTTTGGCTTAACAGGTACTAAACCAAAATAAACTTGATTAAAAAATTAACGTCACACTCATGTGTGATTTTGCAACCGTAGTACCTATCTTATCTCTTTCTTGTGAGTGTGAGTGCCATAATTAACCATAGTTCCTGTCTTATCTCTTTCTTGTGTGTATAAGGTCATAATGGAAAATCACATACCTAGTGTGTGATGTATTTTATGCATGCACACTCACGTCTCCTCCACTCTCCTTGGCCCCCTTTTAACATGTGATGTCAGGACCAATCACTGGTCAGTCATGACGTAACATGCATAATTATTTAGCTTCACTTTTTTCATGCTGCAAAGGTCGATTGTACTGCTTAGTTTGCATGGTGGTCTTGGTGTTAAGTTTCAGAAGCTCAGAGAAAGTTTCAAAGTTTCCCTTTTCCCCGTTGTTCCCACCAAACTGTGAAAATTAGAGGTATGAAACCATTTAATTAGTCTATCACTGCATGTAATAAGGAGTCATTTAATTAGTTTATTGCTAACTGTTATAACGAGATGTAAGAAACCATTTAATCTGTTGGGGCGCTTGTCCCGCCAAACTGTTAAAGTGAGATGTAAGAAAGGATTTAATTAGTTTATCAGGTGGAGTGGTTTCTCCCTTAAAGGGTACTATACCAAAATTAACTTGAATAAAAATTCATGTCACACTGTGGTCTGATTTTTCAGCCAGAGTTCCTATCTTATTCATTTCTTTGTGTGTTTGTGTGTGAGTGCATAAATATACAGTATGGTCAAGATAGCGACCAGGCAACATACATTGCTGCTGTGAGCGGGATATTCTTTTTAATTTAATTTTTGGGTGAAAACCTCCTCCGGCGCATGGAGAGACAAGAAGAAAACTGCCAGGTGAGCTAGAATATTGTGATAGCAAAGTTTTTCATAGTTTATTGATGACATTATAATTCAAGACTTTGGCCTTTGTGTATTCCTTGTTTAAACAGTTCAAACAAATGCCTCGTGTTCTTATTCTACATTGCCTGAGTACCAAAGCAACTGACATCAGCTGGTCATTTTGTCAGACTTTCAATAAAAAATCGCGTACTTTTAGGTCATTGTAGAGGGTAATGACTTTTGTGTAAGAGCTTAAGGCAGTGTTGTGTACATACAATTGTCTTTGCTGGCAAGCTTTCAGTTCCTTTAACAATGCCTTATTTCCAATTGACAAAATTCATGGACGAGATGAAATCAATGTAAGATTTCATGGCCTATGCGTAAAAAAGTTACCAAAAGGTCTTCTGACTTGCCGAAACTGCCTAATGTATCCAGAGTTTTACCTAACCCCTTTTAACATTGTTCAGCCTGTATGGACTTTCTTCAACAGGTGAAATGGATTTAGTGCTGCGAAGGATGGTTGCAATATAGTGTGCTTTTGTAAGATGGTTTTTCATAATGCTGACACAAACAACATGCATCTGCTAATTTTCACATTTTATTTTCACTACAGGTGCAGGGGTGCACACTTACCATCATATTCTGCCTTGCTCGGTCACATTTTGTATAGTCAATATAATAATAGTTTATATTGCGGGTCAACTGTTCAATTAAAGCCTTTATGGACTGGAAATTTTAGAGATTGTTCCTGCTAATGAAGCACAGTGGGCATCACTGTACTTACAACCCAACAAACACAGACCCTTGCAGTTCCTCTGTGGTACTATTATAGAAATAGGAGCAGCAGTGCCGCATTGCCTGTGTTATCCTGAGAAAAAAATACAAGCTAAGGTCCATATGCTCCATATCTATACATTAAAAATACGATCTAAGCTCCCACACTTCATAGTATATGCTTTAAATAATTTTCAAAAACTCAAGGCTTCAACAGCAAAATGAATAGACACGCAAAACTAAGTTGTCGCCTTTGCATTACTGAAATATGCAATACATGTATAAGTGACTAATACAGGAGCTGGGGATTGTTCATATGCATTTCACTTACCAATACTTACCCTATATTTTCTTATTCTAAATGCCAAGATGTTTAAAAAAAGTTTGGGTAACATTTCCAGATCAAGTCCAAATTCTCTGCACAGCCCATCTAAGATTTTTTTATTGTGGTCCCCAAAACGAAAATGCCAATGATTCAGTTTCATAAAATAAATCGCCAAAATAAGTTCACAAATTTCCAACTTTAGTGACACTTGATAGCAAGGGAATAACCAACATATTCTAGACACAAGTGGCTACCATAAAGTTTGTTAAGTAATTTTAAATGACAAAATTTCACCAGATTTGAGCCAAATTCAGCTTTGAAATTGCAACTGGATCTATATTTGATAGCTTAGCAAGCAAGTAATTTTGCGATTGGAGAGACCAAAATCACCTGAAACTTTCTTGATTTAGTGCTCTGAATAATAAATATTTCATATTTGTATATGTGTACACGATAGTCCATCGGTTAATGTTATAAAAATATAGGTTATAAGATTTTTGGGTAGAATTTATGCAACAGTGCTAAAAATTATCTTCGGAATATACTGAGTACAAGAAGGGATGTTGCGAATTTTTTTGTGATGGTTTAGGTGGTTTGCTGGCCATTTTCCAAAATGGCCACCATCGAAGTTGCCCAAATCCAAATAGTGCATGTAACTTTTGAATGAGACATGGTATATGTTAAATCCTGGTGTCTATTATAGGGTTTTTAAGCATGCCAGATCCAATAGTGCCATTAAAAAGACATTTAAAGGTAGTGTAAAACCTCAAATTGAAGATGGCTGCCATCCGAAATCTGTACAATATAATTTTTTGGGTATATAACTCTTGATACAATTCTCTCTCTCTCCCTGTCAAATATGTGAATGCACAATTCACATCTCATGAGCACTTATCCAAAATACAATTCATCAACTGAGCACAGGACCATCTACTGATCCGAAGTCTGTACAATGTAATTTTTTGGGTATATAACTCTTGATACAATTCTCTCTCTTTCTCCCTGTCAAATATGTGAATGCACAATTCACATCTCATGAGCACTTATCCAAAATACAAGTCATCAGCTGAGCACAGGACCATCTACTGATCCTCTAATTCTAGTGGTAGTACTGGTGGTGGTAGTAGTGTGCTTTTTCTGGGCATGTTTGCATGTCATGTATGTATGTATGTACGTAAGTATGTATGTATGTATGTATGTATGTGTGTGTGTATGTATGTATGTATGTATGTATGTATGTATGTATGTATATATGTATGTATGTATGTATGGGTCCTCCCAGACCAATGGGACACTCTTGGAAGCAAATTGGGACCCTTCATTCAACACATGACAAGATCAGCTTGATCCACTTTTCGGAAGACCTTGTCCACACTGACAGGGATGAGACTTCATCCATGCAGCACTCAATAGCAACCTCCACCTTGGTAGTCGATGGAATGGCTGAAGTTCATGAGCTGATGGCAGTGTGGGACTTCAAGAGTGGCAAAGATCTTGCTAGAGCATATGCTAAACTTATTAATACGAAGGCTCAGGGGTATGCTGCTTTTCGTGTCATCTGTACCCATCCCAGCTCATTGATGGAAAGCACACGAGAGCAACAACGAGGCAAGCTCAAGGAAATAAGATCCATCAAAGGTTAAGACTCGAATAAGATCATCACAAGTCCATGCTCCCTGCAAGTAGTGACACAAAAGTTTCCCTCCCACTTTACCTGGCTCAGGAACTTGTGGACAATAGTGAGGTGAACATTGTCACTGTCACCCACAGGAGTGTGATGGTGAACTAGGACTGCCATGTTCCCACCAAGGTGAGCACTCAAGAGGGAGATGATATGCTCATGTTCCTTCATGCTGTCAATATTGCAGCTTGTAGGGGCACTGGCTACATATACATACATGATACTGATGCCCTTCTGTTGGCCCTCCATAAAGTACCACAACTTGGTAGAAAATTTGCACTCATCATGGGTACTGAAGAAAGTCATCAAATCAAACGGCTGCAGCCCATCTATGATGCTCTTGGTGCTACGAAGGCAGCTGCCCTCATAAATTGGCATGCACTTATGGGATGTGACACCACAGGGCACATCAGAGGGAAGGAAAAAGCAACGTGTTAGAAACCCGCTATGGCATCAAAACCCAGTGTAATTTCTGCCAGCAGCAAACTGGGTCTTGGTGATGAGCCATCAAGATTGGTAGCTGATGGCTGTGAGGCATTTCTATGTGCTCTCTTCTGTCCGAAGAAAATGGAAATCTTAAAAGCCAAAGGTCTTAGGTAGTTTCTGTTCAAGCAACTCAAACCTGACCAGGGTGTGAACAATCTTCCACCAACCCTTGGAGCCTGGGGTGAACATATCCGACGAGCTCATTTGCAGGCAAACATTCAGGATCCAGTCATTCCTGATCCACTCAATCTGAGCTTGAAAGAAGGTGATGGCAGACTACTTCCTTTGCTGTCCATAGAGTCCCCAGCACCAGACCCTGTGCTCGAGTTAGTGAAGTGAACCTGCGGTAGAAACAGCAAAGCAGTGATGAAGTGCTCCAGAAGGTGCTCCTGCAAGACTCACAAGCTGGTTTGCACAGAACTTTGTCAAGGTGGAGGACAAGACATTTGTGCAAATACATCTTCTTTACCCTCAAAAGATGAAGAAGATGGTGATTCAATCTATTGTTTGCAATCAATATTATATGTCCCGTCCATGACAAATTATAACTTTAACTGGAAAAGTCTCCAAAGGACATGGATGCCTCCAGCTGTCATTGCCCCCATCAGCATCGGAAAGAATATGGCATGTAACTGGTGTAAGACCTCAAATAGTTTTTGAGATACATGCTACACAAATGTGATAAGTCTAAAGTCAAATCAACATTGCCCAAAGTTAATTAATGATTAATCAACACAAGATAATTAATGCAAATGAGAAACAAAACCCCAGGTGCATACTTTCACATATCGATAGATGTTTCCACAAAGGCTCATGGTTGAACCTCAAATACATTTTGACATACATGCTACACAAATGTGACAAGTCTAATGTCGAATGAACATATTCCTCAAGTAAATTAATGATTAATTAATACAAATTTAATCCAAGGGAGAAAGAAAAGCACAGGTGCACACGTTCATATATTGATTGATGTTTCCACAAAGTTGGATAGTTGAGGCTCAAATACCTTTTGAGATCCATGCGACACAAATGTAACAAGTCTAACGTCGAATCAACATTTTCTAAGTTAATGAATGTTTAATTCAGACTGCATAATCAACCCAAGAGAAAAACAAAATTAATTAATAATATAATTAATCTATTAATATTTCCACAAAGTTTCATGGTTGTACTTCAAATTATTTTGGAGATGTGCATTTTAATGTCAGACAGATGAAATGGAGGACGGACGGACGGACAAGGGCAAATCTATATGCCTCCCCCCCGTGGGGGCATTCATATTCCAAGGAGCCTATGTTTATTTTACAGTTTTATACTACTTTATACTGGGCACAGAGAATATGAAATTGTTTGTTTTTCTCATTATTTGTTGGGTAGATATTTATACTTTAGCACATCAAATGTCATGGATGGGAAATTATGAACAAAGGACAAGATGTATATGAATTTTTATTAAGATTTCACCATCATGACCAAAGTGCATCATAAACTCGGTACCTACATGTATATGCTTTTGTGGTTGAAATAATTATTTTGGTGTGCACTTTCATATTGAGATATGCAAGACCAAAAGTTGCTGTCTGTGACACAGGAATACTATATACATAAATATGGATTGATAATTTCATGTATGAGGTCCACCAACTGAAATCAAAATTTATTTCTAAAAAGTTAAAAATATGTTAGCTTTACATTGATAAAGTTGCTTGCATTTTCTGAAATACTTTTGCTAATACACTTGTCGCTGTTTTTGTAGAAGGCCCCCATAAGGTGGTAAAAGCCAAGTAACAATAACAGAATCTGAAAGTAATAAAGCAATATTTAGAGAGTTTTATGGTGTTGCAGACTTTCCAATGTGTCACATAACTTGGGAAAAAACTATTGTGCAATCAGACACCAAAACCATACATCACATTATGTTCCTTTCAAAAGTCATATCCATGATTTGCTATGGGACCACTGATGATGGTTATCAGATGACCACCATTTAGTATTAAAATGATATAATGATAATGGTCAAAACATCCAGGCTGGTACTGCTATGCCAGGCATACTTAAAACCCCATCATGCTAGACACCAAAACTATCCTTCTACTACGCTGCTGTCAAGAGTCATATAAGGAGTTATGTTGTGGAGACGTCAGATGGCAGCCATCTTTAATTTGAACACTTTGACTACCATCAAATGCCTTTTGACAGCACGATTGGGTCTAGCATACTCAAAAATCCTAAAGCAGGCACCAAGATCATACTTTATCCCATGTCCCTTTCAAAATTTATTGCCCTTTTTGGTTTCTGACTGTTTTGGTGGCAGCCATTATGGAAAATGGCCATCAAAGCAACTAAATCTTCAAGAAAAAATTGGTAATATCACTTTTTGTATTTAGAACATTCCAAAGATAAATTTAAGCTTTGATGCCAAAACTCTACCCAAAAATTTCATAAATTTACATTAACCAATGGACTACGAGTTCGTGGCCATGTAGCCCAGGTGTGTCCCAAGTCAACCCTACGCATAAAAAGTCCATTTCAGGATGTTGGTCAAGTGACCCCTATCCAAATATAAATTATCTGTTTTAAATACTTGTGTCTCTCCCAAGGGAGTTGATTGACTGTGTAACTGCGAGTCTGGACAATGATCTTGTTGGTTCTGTAGCATAATTTAGCAACAACCTCAATTTCCCATGTGACAACTGTACTAGCTTGAAACAAGCGTGGTATAAATCCCCAATACAACTTTTATGTTCCTTCTTGTGTACCTGGGGACCCCTAGCCATGACCAGGCGATTGTTATGTAGCTACTGTTATGAATGTGGGTATGACTTTTTGTTTTGATTTGGAGAGGTCACTAATTTTATTGAGTGTGTGTCAGGTCAATGAGTTGACCTGCTCTGTTGGGGTGATTCACATGTAACTTGTAAACAGTGGAGTGGTCTGAAGTGGTGACCCAGATGCATGCACAGCAGTAAACATGGAGAAAGTTCTGATGTTGTTTACAACGTTCACAGAGAGGTCTAATGTGTGACTAATTAGAAAACTGTAGAATACTGATGATAATTCTCAGCCTATGTATATAAAATGCAGCTCACTTCATGATTGGGGGAGGGGAGTTGTGAGATCTGACAGAAGCTGTGTGTCCTCAAGCCAGTGGGACTGTGAGCCATTGCTATTGCCAAGGATACTCATTTATACATTGTACCTGTGGAGTGTGGACAGTGTCATTGAGTGGACTGGTATATTTGGTGTTTAATTGTTCCATATTGGAACAAAACTGCACCTATGTGGGCTTTGGACCAGCACCATGCCAGGAGTTGTGAGATTTAGTCTACTCTATCCAATGCTACGGACAGGTTACTTGGCATTGTCAGATAGTAGTTATATGTACTGTTTTCAACAGCTTCAGCAGCACGTCTGAAAAATGACATCTGGTTCCTTAACCGTCTAGATATCATTTAAAACAATATTTCAACCCATCCCCAGTCACAAACAATGCTCTTGTGGCATGCAAGCAAATCAGTTTGGACATTGTCATCTTTTTTGTAGTTCAAATACGATCTAGAATATTCTTACGGGTTGCCACTGTAACACTACCAGTAGTTGTTTTTGACCATAGGCTTGTGCTGTAAGTAATTTGCCCATATTCCTGTGAAGAATATAGCCCTTTTGCCAGTTCTTCCATATCCTGTCATAAGGTATGCACTTGTATATTCTGCCATGAGAAATTTTGTGACGTCTGTTCACAGTTGCTTCAGACTGATATCCCTTTGTATTGTGCTGAAGGGGTGTACTGCATAGTCAGAGAAATTCAATTCATGAAACATGAAGAATTTGTCTCTTTAGTTCCAGTTATGGAAACATTTCATATGGATAAGGCTGTCCTGAAGCGCACCAGGCTCTTTCATTGCTGTTGGTGAGAACCAAAAGCATAAATTTGTCATTTATATGGAGCGATGGTATCATTGGGCATGCGCAAAAAGGCTGTGGCCCAATGGGACCTCATATGCTAAGAAATAATGGCAGTAAAAAATCTGCATGGAGAGTATGTTGGCATGCTTGACAATACCCATGAGTCCTGTAATTATCATGGGTCATCCCAAGCCATCACAAACCAACAGGAGTCTCATGTCCAGGCAATTATTGATTTCATAGCAGATAAAGGATCTCCTGTCTCTGTCATAGCCTCCTGTATCATGCAAAATTCCGTAACAAAAGAAGCTATGTCAGAAGACATCAGAAAAGACATGTTGAATGCTTTTAGCAAAGGAAAGGAACTATATCTGACATTTCACTACACATATTTGTCCCATAAACTACAATGCTTGCTAAAAGCATTTAGCAAACAAATCTGAGACCCCAAAGTTCACTATCAGGAACAAGCCAAAGATTACTATCAAGAACGCTGTCAAAGAGATGAACAATGAAGAGACAACGATTGACATTGCCTGTGACCATGTGCTCACTACTGAAGTTCTGTTCAGATTTGATGTATCACCTTCTCCTCTCCTCTTAAGTGAACATGGGATGATGACGAGCACAAACAAGAGCAAGCTTCTGAGAGAGCTCAAGACTAATATCACAACTGGGGATTATAATTGTGCCCATCAGAGAAATTCCTCATTTGGTTTTTGATGTCATGTATGCGGTTCTAAAAGTTTGAGTGACTATGTGTACCATCACTTTGGGAGATGCAACTATGTCTTTGATATGTACTCTGGAGATCCCTCTGTGATGGAGAGTGAGAGAATGAGACATACCAGCACTGTACCAAATGGACAGCAGAGTTCCCTCAAACTAGAGACCCTATTGCCCAAAGAAATGGAAATATTCTGGCCTTCGAATAAAAACTAGCTGCTACTGTTGAAACTAACATATGGTCATCTTTGCAGCAGTGCACCTTCATTTACAACTTACCCTACTGTAGTTGGCCAAGTAGCAAGGGAAGATGAGACATGGCAATGTCTCATGGTCCATGGAGGAAGTTAGAATGCAAAGACTTTCCTTCAGTTTTCATTTGAGAAAGCTGATTTCTGCCTACTAATATACATTTTAAACTTCCTTGAAGCAGACTATAAAGTATGCATTGTCATTTCTAATGATACGTTTCTAATGCTAAAGATATGTAAAACATTAGGCATTTTGATTTTCCACATTGGGGAGGTAGGGCTCCCCACGCGTGATACTTCAGTACAGGACAGCGCCTCTAAAGATATGTTAAATGCATGAAATCAGTGTGATTTTAGCCACATGTGTGATTACGTGACTTGTCAGGGCTACCCATATGTATGTGAACTATGTAGAATATCGCTTTTTCTTGAATTTTAAAAAGCATATATATTATTTTTATATTTAGCCCCCATCTTAAAATGATGCATAACAGGTGGATATCAAAATCATTGATATATTGTCATCTCATTTTGGAATGTCTAAAACATATATAAAAACTCAAAAATTACCTTTTTATGACAGTTAGTTGATGAAATACGGTCTTCCAAAAAAGTCTTCAATTAACAAATTCGCTGTAGGGTTGATTTTCAAGTACATTTACCGCAATAATCTAAGTAGTGGAATGTTTACAACACTTAAATGGGGATATGTTCCATGTAATTTTTGTTGCTCATCCATGAAGTTTAGAGCCATTTTCAAACTCAAATCATTTTTTTGCTAAAAATCGTACACAGTTGTGCCATTTTAGCCACGTGGTTAGCTTTATGGCAAAGTTTTGGACTGAAAACATAATGTGAATTCCCACACTGTCAAACAAACCTAGCTGGATGGTTTATGACAATTTAATTATAAATTAATTCATAAAACTGCAATATGGGAATTTTGGCTTTTGAGAGCAGAACCGAAAATCTTGGATGGGCTGTGCAAAGAATTTGAAGCTGATCTGGAAATAATACTAAACGGTTTTTTTTTCAAGGCGTTGGCTTATAGAACAAGAAAATACATGCTAATTTTTGGTAAGAGAGATGCATACGAACTCGCCACTATCACCTGCTTAGCATTATGTCATGGTATTTGGTGTGTGTTGAAGAGCTTTCTTTCCAGAGCTGCGTTGGAAGAAAGAAAGAAAGAACGAGAGAGGGAGAAAGAAAGAAAGAAAGAAAGAAAGAAAGAAAGAAAGAAAGAAAGAAAGAAAGAACGAGAGAGGGAGAAAGAAAGAAAGAAAGAAAGAAAGAAAGAAAGAAAGAAAGAAAGAAAGAAAGAAAGAAAGAAAGTCTGTATTCACAGACACACACAACTTGAAAATGAAAGGTAAAATAAAGAGTACATACCTAATTATAATGTAGAGATTATATCACTATGACCATGCTTAAACACACCGTGTGATACGAACAAACAACAATTGTCACTGCACTTACTCAACAGGGCTACGGTGAGTTAAGCCACAAAAACCTATTGGTGATCACAAGAACAACCTTCTTGTAGAACTTAATACTGAGTATACAGCATAATTCCTAAGTTTTCTGACATTTTGGCTGGTTCGTCCATGTTAACAAACTAGGCTTTCCACTTGTTGTCAATATCACTGATAATTCCTTCAGATTCATGAAGGCCAGTGTCTTTAATTTTACGCAATTTGTATTGTGCAACGTGTTTTGCTTTGCTTTTCCAAAGATTTAAAACTCCGTCAGTGGAACAGAATAGATACTTTTTGTAATCTTGATGCTTCATGCTCTTTGTATTTATTGTTCCTTTTCCCTTTTCTGTGTTGCAGATCCATTAAATTTCCTTGTGTCCAACGCATATACATGATGTTGGGATACGGATTACTTATATACATGTACTAGTATTTAATTTATGCACATGTTCAACTTCAACCAATCAGTTTCACGCAAGCTTGGAGTTTACAAGACCATTGCCTCCAAATTTTGTTTCATACGTTGATTTTGTATGAAATGCTTTCTCGAAGCTCCGCACAAACATGGCGCCAATGGTTCTACAACTTCAAAGAAAAATGTCAAGCCAAAGTGGCGATGACGTCATCCTTGTACATGACTTAATGGTACACTCTTGTGTCTGTGTCTGTGCCTATGGTTCCATATTCAAACAGTATTTATATTAAATGTGAAACGTCCTTCTGTTTTCATTCAGAATGGTCAATGTCCAGCTGTTTCAATATGTTACATTAAAGAAGAATGAAAAAAACATGAATTAAAGAAATATATTGGTCAAATTTGATATACGTTGCATATCTAAATAAACTGAATCAAACGATTGATTTTTTTATTAAAATGTCGATGTTCTAGAGCATCGGAAAAATATCTATGGAGCAAATGTGGTGAAGAAAACGTGATAAGGTATTTATGCAAATGTAATCGGGATAGTTCTAGATAGGAGTAGACCTTGGATTCAGAGTAAGATTGTTGGAAACCTTTCAAAATTTAGGTTGCTGTCTATACGTTTTGAACATTAAAGCCTAAAAGTCTATCAGGTAACGATCTTGTAGTGGAAGGATTGGATTAACGTCAACCACCAAACAAACTAAAAAGGATTTTCGATGAATGAAATGAAGTGGATGGTAAGCCCGATGCATTGGATGACAAAGTTCGTTTGTTTGAACATTTATTTTTGACTTATGTGGTTTGGGGTGTTAATTAACGTATTAAAGGTAATCACTACTTCAAACAAACAAACATCGTGATATCTTAGAGCACACGCACGTGCAGTTAATAATAACCTTTTCATGCGAGATGTTCAAATCGAATGGAATCAGATAATGGTATCAAAACGGGAACACAACGGACTCAAGTGTGCAATGTTCAGGTGGCAATACGTACTCTCAGCTCTATATTGTCACCAATTTCTATGATCCCTTACTGTCTTATGTGTTTTTATGCCATTATATGCATGTAACCAGTCTTTTTTCCTCTTTTTGCTGGACTGCTTCACTGTTCGTTAGGTCTGTGCGTGTCTCCACTCGAAACATGCACCGGGGCTTCATCTTCTGTAAAAAAAAAAAAAAAAAACATATATATATATATATATATATATATATATATATATATATATATATATATATATATTCGGAACGAGCGGGACTCGAACCTGCAACCTTTGGCAACAGTCTGAAATGGGGAATGCACATATCCGCTCGACCAAATTCCCATTCTAAAAAGAATTGGTTCAATGGAGGTAGTTATGTGCGAGTGCCATATCAACAAGGGTATGCAGTATATGTACTGAGTCGGCATTTATTTCCAACATCGGGGACTTAAATCCACCAGCATTAAGGAAATGCCGAAAATATATATTTTATGTTCGGAACTGGCGGGACTCGAACCTGAAACCCTTGGCACCAGTCGCCCAGCTCAAATGGGAAACGCAGATATCCGCTCGACCAAATGCCCATTCTGAAAAGGATGGTTTAACGGAGGTAGTTACGTGCGAGTGCCATTACAACACGGTTATGCAGTATATGTATTGAGTCGGCATTTATTTCCAGAATCGGGGACTTAAATCCACCAGGATTAAGGAAATGCCGAAATTATATATTTTATGTCCGGATATATATATATATATATATATATTGTAGTTTGTTGTTGTACAGGGAAGTGAATCATCTTGGGGTGAAGTTAAAACAGGAGTCCCCCAGGGCTCAGTTCTAGGACCTTTGCTGTTCTTGATTTTTATTAATGACATTGTAAACATTGTACAGTCTCCGATTCGCTTATTTGCTGGTGACACCACCCTTTTTGTTCATGTAGATGACCCAGTACTTGCAACTGATATTCTTAATTTTGACCTGCAAGATATGGATGACTGGTCACAAAAGTGGCTTGTTTCTTTCAATCCAACCAAAACTAAAAGCATGATAATATCTAAAAAGTAATACCCTTGGATTACCCTGATTTGGTTTTTAAGAATGAAATCGTAGAAAATGTAACAGAACATAAACATTTAGGTCTAATTGTCATATCAGATTTAGCTTGGTCAAGTCATATCAATAGCCTAGTCACCAAAAGTATGAAAATGGTTAATATAATGAAATATCTACAACTTCGTTTAAGTAGAAAATCTTTAGAAATTTTGTTTTTTAGTTTTTTAAGACCAACTTTGGAGTATGGGTCAATTGTGTGGGATAGCTGCATTGTAATGTGATGTTAACTATTACTTGGTCTTTGTGATTACCTGGTGTGTAATGTCTTTTGATTTCTATGCTTTTATATGTACAAGAGGGATTAATATAGGGTAGCCCTGTTCCCAATTGTTGTTTGAATAAAATCTGTTTAAACCAACATTGTAGTTAAAAAATCATAAACAAAGATGAGCTTACGTAATTGTGTTTTTACCCAGTATGGTGCACAGATACTAGATTAGCCGGAGTCTGGAGTGTGATAGGAATACTATGTGACTGTATGTAGACTAATGGGGTAATATACTGTCCATTTATCAAACATTTAACCGTTCCAACTTACACATTAGAATTTTAGGCACTTACCGGTACCTTGCCGATAAATCTGTTGTTGGCAGATGCTCCTTGACACAACAAATATGCTTGAAATTGATACTGATCGTCTTGGTGCCCATAAAAACACATCCAGTGAGGCAAGACATGCGCAGAGTGACAATCTGAACACATGACATCTCACATACAATCTCTAAAACATACAAACTTATCGTGCCTGATGATCTCTTTGGGGCATAGTTCCCCAATACAATAGGCGCATATACACGCTGCCCATGTTTGGGAGATCCTAACCCTACTGGTCACCAGGTTTGCTTGCAAAGCAGACCAGTCTCCGTGTTACAACACTTTTATGTGTTATAATGGCCAATACATGTTATTGTACATCCAGTGGCCCTCAAAAGTGTGTCAAGAAAGCGAAGGGGGTTTATCGCCGGTACCGTAACCCTATGAACATTTCTCCGGGTATGTAAATATATTCCGTAGATTTAACATCCTCGGGGTTTCTTCACATGGAATGATAAGTTTATACTCCTCTCTTTTAGCCGTGGTCTATATGACAATGTGAGTATGTGGTAATATAGACATAGAATATGACAGTGTGGTCTGTGACGGCTGTGCTCAGGCTGACGAAAAGATCCCAGAAGATTTACAGTTGGCTGTGTCCCGCGTAGTAACAGGAGCTATGCGAACTATTCCGAGTGTCAAGTTATATGAAGAATCGGGTTGGGAAACTCTCTCCAAACGGAGAGAGATCTCAAAACTTTCAATGATGTATGAAATAGTCCACAAGTTAACTCTTAGCTTTTTGTATACCGCTCTCCCCAATGTTCCAGCATCCGATGAAAATTACGCTACGATACCAGGAGCCAATGTGACACCAGTAGACGTTCTGACTTACCTTTAATTCCAACCAGATTGATGTTGTTTGAAAAATCTTTTTTTCCCTTCTACTATCAAATCCTGGAATCTTCTTGAAGTACAAAATTTACCGACTTTGTGCAAGTTCAAAAGGAGAATTTCCAGTCCATCAAAATGCTAATTGAAATATCCCGAACTACTTAACTTAGGCACGAGATATCTGTTTTACATTCCAGACTACGCATGGGCCACGGCCAATTGAATGAACTAATAAGTGTTTAAAAGTCACCAGCATGTTCATGTGGTGCTGCTGCCGAAAGCGTATGACATTACTTCTTTACTTGCCCTCGATATGTTATTATACGCAACAATCTTCATACGTCTCTGTTAATTCAGTTCTGCATCCTTCTGTTCAAATACAATTTTGTTCGGTGATATAGTGTCAAAGTGTTGAAGATAATGTTTTTATATTTCTTTCTGTGCAAGAGTTTATACAAAAAAGTAAACGTTTAGAAGTTGAATCACTGACATGACACATATGTTGGTAACTTTTACAAGCCCCTCTGTCTGTGTTCGTTCTGGCAGGGACCTGTTATAGATGGACTACCAACGGCGGGGCCCCCTTTGTACCATCTATGTTGCCGCTGCTCAATTGATCGGGTGTTTGAGCAAGCACCTTCAGTGCTGAACAAACACAACTCCACGGTCCGCGCTGGCCGCTGGCAGTCTCGTGGGCCAGGTCATGCGATGAAAGGTGAGAAAATCGCGTCACCGACTGAAATGTGCAAAATTTTTCACAGTGTTCCACATTTTAAAGTCAAAATTTAGCGTTACGCCGGACTCAGCTACAAGAAATGAAACCACCATCATGATCCTACCGGCATACACTATCCATCTAAAACTACATTTTTATCGCTGATTACGACGTAAGGAGTTATTAGGGAGCGAAGCTCCTTCTACGGTAATGGGACCCACCACGATCGACATGTTGTTCAGCTCGATTTTTTTGTCCATGACCGGAAGCCAATGGGTAAACTGGCTTTCTTCAGCAGAATCAGATAATAATCGTTCCCCATTGGTTAGCAGCCAAAGTCACTCAAACAGGGCCGCCGTCCATGGTACATGGCGATTGGTTGAATTAAATAGGAATAAACTGTTTAAATTTAAACTCTCTATGCATTGCGTGGCAAAAATCAGGGGTGCACAAATTACATAACTAAATTGAATGCATTGATTTATTTTCTATGCACCATAAATTACAAACTTGGCACTTTGTGAGTTATCGCATGTCCGTGCTTCCATGCCTCACACAATAAAGCGTGACGTCACGTAGCAGCGCGAGTCTCCGCCTATGAAGATTGCGTCACCATTTACAAATGATTGGCAGCGCAGCAGACGACAATTTGCTTCAGACTCTCACACTGCGGCGCCACCGTTGAGACCGGGTTGCACGATTACGGACAAAAAAGGCAGAGGCAGAGCCCTAAATTTAAGGTAAAAGTGCATTTATTGAGCACCCAAATTGAAGTCGATTATTAAAACAAGTCAGGAATGATGTATGTAAAAAGAAAAAGTGAAAAACCTACACAAAAGTTAGGGAGAATGCAATGTAAACAAACTTATTCATCAGACTGCTCATTGAGTCCCATTAAAAATAAAATAAAAATCAAATTCAATTCAAACTTGCGATTCGCTCCCCTTTCTGGGTTACACCCATTCATATTACGCACTCAAGTTGTCTAAGTTTGCATCATTTTCGACAGAAAAAATGCAAAAACTAGCACTTTTATCGGCCGATTTCAACGAAAAACACATCGATGGACTTGCACGGTTCTGATTCAAACGATGAGACTGGTTGCGCACGCATAAAACTCTCCGCTTTTGAACTTGGTACAATAGCACACCCGATGTAAGCCTGATGTATGTAACCCGATACAACCGAACGCGGAAACATAGATGGAAAAACAAACGGACTGAGCAGGGGGGATTAACTTGAGCGGTGCTAGTGAACACGCTTTGTAGTCGTCGCGCTCAGTTGACCACTAAAGGGATTAGCGCTCCCGTTGGTAGTCCATCTATAACACGTCCCTGGTTCTGGTGGAGTCCATCTTCTCCTTGTTTTGCCCTTGTGTTACCACACCTGGAGTGCTTCTTCCACTCGACGTGTGGCGGCGCAGCTTGTGTGCGTTACGTTTGTCCTGTGCTTGTGTCTTGTCTTGCAAGAGGGGTTTATATGGGGCTCTCCCCTTCTTCTCGATCGTTTTCTCTTGTGAATGAAATATGTTTAAGGACAGTTAAGACACCAAAAACCTTTGCACGGCCGATTTTGAGATTTGAACGGTTTTTACAAGATGAATGTGCTTTCTATACGTTGTTATAATTTCAAGCTTTTAGCCAAAGTAGAAATATGAGGAAAGCGCTAAAATACACACAGGCATGTGGACCTCCGAAAGTCCATGTGTCATTCTTTTGGTTTCCAGCCACCAAGCAGAACAATCCCACCCGTCAACCATACCTAATAGTCTATCACGTGGCTGCAGGTAGCAACGGTCCATGATATAAAGAGAGTGGTATCACGGCGGCACCACGAAATCAGCCCTGCCGCATGCCGAAAGTATGTTTGTGGGCAGGGAAAAGATGTAAACATGCTAACATCTCACAGCCTTAGTGGTTTACTTGATAGTTATCTTGCTTGTTTTGCGTTCTAATGAAGGAAGAATTTAAGTGTTCAGGAGGAGTGGGAATCGTCAGACGATATCCCTTCAGAGGGCGTGCAGCGATGGATTACCCCTTTGATCCTGCACACCAAAGACAGGCGTGGAAAAAAGAAACTGCCACTTTAACCAACAATAACCACGTACATAATAATATTTTATCAAAACCCAAGGATGAGGAAATAAAAGTACAAATAAACAGATCGAAATAAGCATAAACGTGAACAGCAGAGATAACACAAAATTGCGATACAAAACTCAGGTTGGAAATAGAAATGAAACTCATTGACAAAATAACTACAAAACAATGACAAGCCTACTAACTAAAATGTACAGACAAGTCTAACAAGCTAACTACATAAAGTATACAGATACGAGTAAATACAATAAAACACTATCCCCCAAAACAGGATGAAGAGGTAGGGGGCGGAAGATCAAACCCGCCATCCATCCACTGACCACGAGCGGCCGTAGGCCGCCCCACCGAAGCAAGGCAACACAACTTTCGTTGCCAGGCTTGAGGTCACGGGGCCCGAAGGGCCGCCTCCATGACGTCACGCTTTGAAACCAGATTGTCGCTGTCGTCGTTTGACAGTTCACTGAATAATGTTTTCAGTACTTCAAAGGCTCTTTTATTCATATGATTGGCCAAGAATTGATTGACAACCTCACCAAATGTTACCAGACGATGTTTACTACGTTTTGTGCAAATATCAGCTCAACTTGACCAAACGGTATTGTTTCAGAGGCAAATGATCAACATCAAAGGCCTTTGAAGCTTGTTTTCTCAGAAAGTATAATAGGACGAGAACCTCACCTAAAAATGGTTATTCCATGAAAACGGCTGGGCAAAATTTAATCCGGTTAACGGCTTTTGATTCTGTAATGTCTGCACAGCAAAAACGATTCAGCGATTTTCAAAATTGTGCTTCGTTCTTTTTCTATGAAATGAAGAAAATGAACATCCTGGAAATCAAAGGGAAATTGAAATGTCAAACTTTGAGGATGGATAACAGAAAAACCAAACCAAACATAAAAAATAGCAGGATTGTTTTTTGCTGTCAATATGTAAGGATTTAGATGCAAGTGTAATTATGATTTTATCACAAATAATTAGTGACTTATATCGACATTTATGGGGTGGATGCTTTGCGGTCAACTTTCAATTGTTTATTCAACTATTAACATCACAGACATTCAAATACGGGACATATAAATTCTTTGGATAATGACGTTTACAGACATATATGATTTGTTATCATGACGCAAATACATTTTGAGCTAGGATTGATTAAAGTGAGATTTATTTTTGGTGTCTTACCTATCCTTAAACCAACATAGACATACTTGAACTCATTATTATTGTGTATATATATATATATATATATATATATATATATATATATATATATATATATATATATATATATATATATATATATATATATATATATATGTATATATATGTGTGTGTGTGTGTGTAATAATAATAATAATAATAATAATAATGATAATAATAATAATAATAATAATAATAATAATAATAATAATAATAATAATAATAATAAAAACCCCGAATTCGAAGAATATTCTACATGATACATGGAGATAAGCACAGTGAAACTATACAAGTAAAACATACAAAAGTTAATACAGGATAAAACAAACTGCACCGTAAAACTAAAAAGCTTTCGTCAGCAGTGATAGCAGCATATACTATTCCACATACGGTTTAATAAAATATTCATGGTGCAATAAACATCTTAACGAGTCGACGATGCCGTCTTGTCTGTAAAAATACTTGCACTTGGGCCGACTTCCAAACGCTAGAGACACTGAAGATATCCCGCTTTGGGTTACGTAATCTATAAGTGTTCCTGGTCACGTGCACATGTGGCAACCTTAAAAATATTGTTAAACAGTAAAAGACACGTTCTCTTATTAACGACTCGACAGGCTTTATATTTTATATATATAATATTATATTATACTATGTACTATTTATATATATATATATATATATATATATATATATATATATATATATATATATATATATATATATATATAATATACTATGTTACATACCATACACTTTAACTACAGCATCGATTTAAAAAAATTGCTGTCAGTATTGTTTAAAATAATAAAAAGGGTCATTCTTCAACTTAACTCGATTTTTTGAGGGGGGTGTAAACAATGTTTATTGTGAATGAATTCTTGCGGTTGAGAAACACGAGAGTCTGTAGTATATCAAAGGGACCGAAAAAGTCTGCTGCTTACATACTTGATACGTCATACAAACGGAGTTGCAGCTTGGGAGACGACGACGACGATCTGTTTGAGGTGACGCTAGGTGAACAAACAGTTGGTCATGACATCTCTATTCAAGTAGGATTCCTTGTGTTGTAGTACGCCACATTACAGTCACATGTTGATTTTTTTATTAAGATATCCTTGTCCCCTCCTTGTCCCCTGTATAAGACAAGACAAATTAGAACCTGGACACATGGACACATGGACACAGGTTCCTATTATATGGCTCTAGCCACCTCTTTGCTAGAGTAAGCCATCCGACCGGAAAAAAATAGAACACTATAAGGAACAGGTGTATAAGAACTGCAAGGACGATCCTGAGACTGGTCAGGATGTCCGATGGTTTCCCAGGCAATGTTGTACCCGTCATCACAAACACGACTTGTATGCAACAGGCTTGTTCAAGGTTGAGTTCCAAGGTGTAGAATTTGTAGGGTTAAGGTCTGTATGCACCAACCATACTTATATCTGTGCTCAAGTTGTCCTTTTGTAAGTCTGCCTCACATTCTCATAAGGCAGACTTATAATACAAGCAATGCTCACTTCTAGGTTGACGGCACCAATTGTGGTGGTAGAAAATAGGGCCCACTTTGAGAAGTCAAGCTCAAATGAACAAAAGTAAACAAGCTGTATTGTTAACACTGGCCATCCATGAAGTAATAGTTTTGCATCATCAGGGCAGGGACAAGGGACACACCTCCCTTATGTGACCGCCTTTCTTGTGCATGCTCTTGGTCTCAATACATTGTTAGAGCCAGTTTATATATATATATATATATATATATATATATATATATATATATATATATATATATCACATACATATTTTAGTATATACAGTGGAATCTACCCATACGCCAACCAGTACAAAACAACTACCTCTCTATTGCGACCTACTCCAACTTGAACTGACCCCATTCTATTTCTTTGCAATTTGACATTTATAATGCGACCTCCTGCCTAATGCGACATTTCATTGTTCCAAGCATGGTCGCAATAGACAGGTCCTCTATCTCTATCTCTGTCTCTGTCTCTCTCTCTCTCTCTCTCTCTCTCTATATATATATATATATATATATATATATATATATATATATATATATATATATATATGTGTGTGTGTGTGTGTGTGTGTGTGTGTGTGTGCGTGCGTATCGTTGTGTGCATGTAAACATCAAGATAAGAACTGTGAGGATATTTTCATTTAATATTTTTGCAATTTCCAATACATTGGAAGGCCAAGGGCAAACCTCTGAGGGTCTTCTTGGAAACATAATGTTAAAGGAAAACATGAAGTTTACTTTACACAATGTTCAAGTACATGAACTAAGATAATTGAATTATGGCAATTCGCCTTTTTGATGACATTTAATATTTATACTTCTTTTACTATATTGAGAAATTTTGGACGTCATGAACCCATTTTTGAGGAGATGAATATTATGTACGTGTAAAGGTAACCCCAGAGCAAAATTAGATGGAAACATGCTGTTTATAATGATCCTGAATAACACACTGCTGAAATATCTGAAAAAATACTTTGGTTAACTTTCCAACCATAACCCCCCCCCCCCCCCAAAAAAAAAAAGAGGGGGAAAAATTACCTTGTGAAGTGCTGCTTAATAATTGCCCTGCCAGCATCTAAACCAATGCCCCCGTTTTCCTCATTTACTACCTGGCCATTGTCGTCTCCCTCTCCATCAAGATCTTACACATCATGTCTGGCTAACAGAAATTTGTGCAATACAGCTGTTGCCACAATGACAACAAGAGAACGTTCTACTTTGATCTGAAGTTTGTTTCTCAGACATGGAAAACGCTTTTTCCACAATCCAAAAGTACGTTCTATCACAGTGCGAGTTTTTGATTGAGCATAATTGTATCTGCGTTCAGCAGCTGTGTCGGGATGCTGCAGTGGAGTCAAGAGGTAGTGGCGACATGCATACCCAGCATCACCAATACCCAGCATCACCAAGGAGATAGCCACCGATTTCTCTGTTCTCAAACCTGACACATATAATGCTGTTGTCAAATATACGGCTATTATGTACAGAACCAGGCCATCTAACAACAATGTTAGTAAACTCCATTTTGGCATTACAGATTGCTTGAACATTCAACAAATGATAGCCCTTTTCTATCGCGGAATAATTCTGCATTTTCCCCAGGTGGTGACTTGATATATATATATATATGTGAACAATCAATGGCACCAAACACCACAGGAAATTGTGCCATTTGGTAAAAATCTTCATGGATAACTTGTCTGTTTTGTTCAGTGGGGAAATTGATGAACTGTGGACGCAGGGCTGCTAGAGCTTGGGATACCCTGTAGACTATTCTACCAACGGTGGTCTCGTGTACACCTGCCAAGTCGCCAGTAACTGCCAGCTGTGGCATAAAATCTCAATGCCATCATGAGGTGAATGAGTGCTGGTATGGGTTCATTTCTGTTGTGACCATATTTCAATTCATTATCAACTTGTTGTAGCAGTGTATAGACAGAACCCTTTGACATTCTGTACCGCATTCTAAACTCTTCATCCCTGAAGTGATGAAATGGATTAATTCGCTCCCCTTAAAAGACGCATCTCTGTGTACAAAAAAAATCAAATTTTCAAGCTGCCACAACCTGTCAGTGTAGTCGTCCATTTTGCCACCTCATAATTGTGTGAAAAGGTCACAAAGGGGACACTAATATTGGTTACTGGATCTCTGTCCCAGGCTGTAAGTCTAGCCTTCACTTACCTTAGACTAAATCTTAAATGTAAGGAAGACTTAGCAGTAAGGTTGTTTGGTGAAGCACACTTGCTAGGTAAGTCGTGCTTACCATGAGGGTAAGTATGACTTATAATTTAAGTATGATTGGTGCATACCAGCCTAAGTTCTTAAACCCATGTAGGTCAAACTTGCGTGGGAGAATTTAAATGGAGTGGCAAAGGTGTCAATAAAAGGCAAGTAGATGATCGTATGTCAAAGCACAGAAAAGTATTGAAAACTGGTGTATTTGTATACAATGGACCCAGAAGGTATGAATGTAGAAGCTCCGTTACATGTTTTATTTGGGAAATAAAACGATATCCCACCTTCAATTCATCCTGAAAGGTCGCAATATTATAACCATTAAATCTAAAATCTAGATATACGTATATTGTGTACATGGAGATTTACCCCTAACGTGTGTACATAATGGCAGTGAATACTGATGGTTTTTGCCAGTGCATTGATCTCCACAATGTTGTATTTAATTTGAACGAAAACAATGAAATTGTTTTTCAAATGTTAATTCATTGTTAACTTTGCTTCAGATTAAAAGCTTCACGTCTGATTCATGTTTATAATGGAACCGGGTCGTTTGGTATATTATAGCATATCATATCATATCATATCATATCATATCATATCATATCATATATCATATCATATCATATCATACCATATATCATATCATATCATATCATATCATATCATGAATAAGGCAACAAGTCGACGCGTTAATTTCAAAGCACACGTCAAGTCTGGTATTCGGCACACAAGCCGGCTCTGGTATTCGGAACGAAAGCCAACTCTGGTGATATCTCTGCACACCCTGGTACTTCAAGGCTTGGCCAGAGCTGCGTCAACTTGACGTGGTAATTACATTAAAATAGTGCGAGGTTGAGCCCTGCATGACGACAGATGGCTAGTTCGATTTTAATTGAATTACCGAGGAGCGAAATAGAATCATTTTTTCAGCAGAAAATCTACTGAAAAATTCATGAATTATTAAGAACAGAGATGCAAATGACTCCAGACTCACTTGTCACTATTGTTGTACAATTGTATTCATGTGGAGCAATCTATTATTTTATTGTCTGATATACATGCGCGTCACAACATGAGAAGAGTGCTCGCGCGTCTCAACATGTGAAAAATATTCATGTGTTTCGATCTTGGAAAACAATTCTTTTCGTCTGTTTTCTCCCAGAATCAAATATGATGCACCATATAGTCAAAGACATTCGTGTTGAACATTTTTCCACATATGGTGTTGAGTGTACAAACACATGCGTATATTGTGTGTAACAGGGATTCGTTTTGATATGTTTATGTTCAGAATTGCCACCCACAATGGACTGAGTAACAAATTTTGGTTCCGCATTTTACCCTTGTGCAATCGACTTGTATTAGCTCCAGGGGAGTTACTAAGTATAATTTATTTTCTCATAACTTAAACTCTTAATTTCAAAGTGAAGATGGTTAATACAACAACAGCATTCTATCGTACGCACTCTGTTCTTTTGCTATGAGATACTTATCGCATTTACTTATATTTGTTTTTCTACATGTTATCTGTTTTATGTTGTTTTATCATTTGAGTGTAGGGGCTGGACTATTTGATTTCATGAGTAGCTGTGGCACTGGAAACACAAAACTACTGATAAATTATTACATATCTATAACTATTGAGTATGCTATTTTCCGAATCTTATGGCCTCATTGTCTTATCGAGTTGTTACCAACACTGTATTTTGGTATAACCACAATTTGTTGTCTCAAGTCGATTACTACTATAATTCGAAACCAAGGTATTGCCATAAACTCCATATTATTGTCTTTTAAAACAAAGGTAGCGACATTATCCTTTTGTATATGCAATGGACACGTAAACATTATAATCTTTATCTTCTTTCGTGATATCCTTTGCTTCACAGCTTCAAAGCTAAACAACAGTTTAGCTATACTACGTATCAAACTGATCACTTACTTTAATTTATTTTACCGTGTTTATATAAGCCTTAATGTAGGAACAATTTTTGTGCAATACCTGTTATTATTCTGGTCAAGCAAAATATATTATCTGTCATCGATTTCAATACAAGTGTCGTTGATGGCCGTATCGTTCGATATGTATTCATGTATATTGTACGACAGACTTATCAAATTTATCTCTTTTATATTTATTATAGAACTATGTACTTGTCATTACTGGACCCATGCAGTGCTGTTTACCGAGTTTATTGTATATACCATCGTGCGCTGGACGATGTGTTTAATTAGGAATGTAATAACTGAATATTTTTGTTGCACGAGTGCAGCCGTCCTAAACCACGAGCTTACATTTCATTATACAGGGATCATGATGCCAACTTATTTCCCATTGTATCTCTTTAAATATCTGTTATGTGCTCACCATGTTGTGCGAACAACATATCCACGCAAGCTGAGAGTACGACTTCTCATGTATTATATCTCTGCTCTTTATGCTCACAAATATATTTGTGGTTCTAGCGAATTCATAATACGGGTTCTTCCTATGCTGCTGCTGTTATCGGGAAATATTCACTGGAACCCCGGTCCTCCCGGTGACCTTTGTGACATCGCACTTTGTCATCTTAATATTCGGAGTCTAAATCCAGACAAAATAAGATCTTTAAAAACTGATATTGCTCCCTATTTCGATATTATTACACTTTCTGAAACGTTCCTTTCACAAAATTCGCTGGATAGTGATCTCAGTATCCCAGGATATCAGGATATCAGGATATCATACGGAAAGACCGCCCTGGTGGTCTTGGAGGCGGAGTGGCCCTTTTTGTATCTAAAGAGCTCGTTGTCGCTCGTCGTCATGATCTGGAAGTACCAGATATAGAGCTTCTGTGGACTGAGGTAAGAGTTCACAATAACAAATTCTTATTGGGTACTGTTTATAGACCGCCTAACGCGCCAGTTTCTTTTTGGGACAAACTACAGGATAGTATAGATTTAGCTAAAATTAGTAACATACAAAATATCATCATAACTGGTGACTTAAACTCAGATTTCAACACCCCTGCTGGCTCTAAATTGAAACAATTCTGCTCTACAAATTTATTAACCCTCCATATTACAGAACCCACGAGAATTACTGCTACTACAGCTACCTGTCTAGACCAAATTATTTCCAATATACCCACATTTGTTAAAGAGCCTCGTGTCTTGCCACCCGTTTGTAATTGTGATCACTCTGTAGTTGCCTCAAATATCCTCTTTCGGCGCAAAAAGGACAAATCATATAACAGATATATTTGGGAATATAAAAAAGCCAACTTTGATATATTTAGAGACTCTTTAAGTCAAGCTAATTGGGACGCCTGTTTTATTTCGGAAAATGTTAATTCTTGTTGTGATAACTGGACTTAACTATTCATTCATGTCGCAAAAGAAACAATTCCAGGCAAATCCATCACAGTGCGTCCGTTGGACTTACCATGGTTTAATTCTTCTCTCCGATGTACAAGACGGAAAGTTCATCGCGCCTACAACAGGGCCAAAGATAAAAAATATGACGTTCATTCTTGGAATTTTTACACCACCACTCGAAACCAATACCAAGAACAGTTAAAGACGGCAGAGGAAAATTATAATAATAAACTAGGGGCCTCCCTAAAGAATGCGAATCAAAAGAATAAAGCATGGTGGCGTACGGTAAATATTTTATGAATCGTAATCAGTCCCATGCTATCCCATCACTACTTCATGATAATTGTCATATAACCGATAATCTCTCGAAAGCTGAAATTTTTAACAACTTTTTTCTCGACCAGAGTAATATCGACATATCCAGAGCCCGTGCACTACCAACCATAAATCCACCGGAAGTACTTCTTAGTTCAATTCAGATTAATCGCGACGAGGTTTTACATATCCTAAAAAGCTTAGATGTCACAAAGGCCACCGGCCCTGATGGTGTCAGTGCTATTCTACTGCGAGAGGAGGCGCCATTTATTTGCGACTCGCTGACAAAATTGTTTAATTTATCATTACGTCAGGAAGTCTTTCCTAGTTCCTGGAAACAAGCCCATGTCACACCCTTGCATAAGAAGGGTGATACGAACTTATGTAATAACTACCGACCCATCTCCCTGTTAAGTTGTGCTGGAAAAGTGATGGAAAAGGTAGTTTTTAAATATGTTTTCAATTTCTTCAGAGAAAATTTACTGTTATCTTCTAGTCAATCTGGGTTCATGCCCGGCGATTCAACTGTTAATCAACTTTTATCCCTTTATCATGAACTTTCTCTCGCTATTGATCTCCAAAAAGAGGTCCGAGTAGTCTTTTTGGACATCAGTAAAGCGTTTGACCGAGTATGGCACCAAGGCTTGCTATTCAAACTCGAACGCAGTGGAATCTCACACTCCTTGCTTAAATGGTTTAAAAATTATCTCTCAAATCGTCAGCAAAGAGTCGTTATTAACGGCAAAACCTCTACTTGGGGTACTATCAATGCAGGCGTCCCTCAGGGTTCTGTTTTTGGTCCTCTGTTACTTCTTGTATTTATTAATGATATCTTGGATATCATTCATTCCAAAATCAAACTTTTTGCTGACGACACATCTCTATATCTTACTGTCGATAATCCCCACCTAACTGCAGACATTTTAAACGAAGACCTGTCTTCTGTCGACTCTTGGTCAGCAGGTTGGATGGTGACATTCAATGCCCTAAAAACGGATGCTATGTTAGTATCTCTGAAAAGAAATCAAGTCTATCACCCTCCCTTAATTTTCCAGAATCATCAATTAGAAAACGTCGACCAACATAAACACCTAGGGATAATAATGCGATCCGACCTCCGATGGAACGATCACATTGATCTTATTATTGCTAGAGCCTCCAAACAACTTAATATCATGAAAAGTTTACAGTATTTACTAGACAGAGAAACTCTTGAAATAAATTACAAATCATTCATTCGACGACTAATGGAGTACGGTGGCGTGGTTTGGGATGGCTGCACACAGGGCGACTCACAAAGATTAGAGAGCATTCAACTGGCTGCCGCACGTGTCATCTCTGGTGCATGAGAACTACCCATAATATTAAATTATACGAAGAAACGGGTCTTCAAACATTGGCCAAACGCAGAGAAATTAACAAGTTAATCCAAATGTATAAAATTACTCATAATTTAGCCCCTGAATATTTAAGTGATATTATTTATTCAAATCAAAACCAGATCAGACACAATACAAGACAAGCTGAAAACCTTCCTCATTTTAGAGCTAGAACAGATCTATTTAATAATACATTTTATCCCAGCACCACGAGACTTTGGAATCAGCTCCCGCTTAACATTCGAAATTCTAATTCCTTAAGTGAATTCAAGAAACACATAGATTCGGAAGTCCCTCGTTCAATTAAAGAGACTAAACTATACTATGTTGGAAAAAGATACCCGGCTGTTATTCAAGCAAGGCTCAGGATGGGCCGCAGTCAGTTGAATGCTCACCTACATGCCATTGGTTTATGTGAATCCCCGAATTGTCGCTATGGGCAAGGTACAGAAGATACTTGGCATTATTTTTTTATTTGTCCATTCTATACAATCTAAAGAGACAGCTTACATACATCTATTTCAGATTTTGCTCCATTTACTCTAGAAACGATTTTATTGGGATCACCAAATTGTCCCTTTGAGGACAACAAAATTCTTTTTCTCTCAGTTCAAGAATATGTTGTGAAAAACAAGCGTTTTCAGCGAGATGCCATAACATGAATTGTGTACACAAGGAAAGTACCACAGCGACTATATATTTGTACGATTTTAGTTACAACCATTGCTACCGTCCATCGCTGTGTGGGCGGGGTCCCACCATGTGGATGATCAGCGGTTTAGTTTTATACAACCAGCCCTTCTGTCTGTCTTGTCAAACTGTAGTGTCTTCCTCAAACTTGTTGGTTCGGTGCAATACTCCGCTGCTGTCAAGACAGGATTACGTCGTGGAGGAATGCGCCGGGCTGTGTGGTGTCTTGTCTGTCCTGTCTCTTTGTCAATTCCCAGCAAGAGGGGTTAATATAGGGCTAAGCCCTCCTCCCCAATTGCCTTCCATGACAGACTGCTTTGAAAATCACTTGGCTGTGTGTAATTGATTAGTCATGGAATAAAATACGTTTAAACCAAGAACAGAGACCACGAGACCGGGTACCTCTTATTACTAGACCTACTCAGATAGCAACAGCAAGAACAGAGACCACCAGACCGGGTACCTCTTATTACTAGACCTACTCAGATAGCACATGTTGCACAAATAATAACATTGTAGCATATGATGCTCACGGGAAATGAAAAAAAATTTAAATTACGCATATATCAAGATATGCAAGGAAAACATAGCGTAGAATGTTCATAACTGAAAAGTAATGGAAATGTTCCGAACTGTAACAGTAATAATATGATCGATACTCTTCAATTTGGATGACACTTTGTATACCACGACACTGACTAAAGTGAGCAAAAGTTATTGTGGAATAAAAACTATTGTCGGTGTATTTATTAATATGAAGGAATAAAGCAAAGATATTCAATTCAGAGCAAACTTTGTTTTCCATTCTATGTTTGTTGAAACTTATATAAACCTCATTCAGTTTGATATTAGTATAGTCCATTCCGCGCAAGATGGCAAACGCCACGCATTGTTTAACACGTAGTTCGCTTGTCATATTGCCCGAAACACAGTATACATGTAATTGTAAGTATCCATGAAGAAATCAGGGCATGTTTTTCACTTAATACCTGACCCTCTCATACATCCAGATCCCTTGAGACGATAGACGAACTTTAAACCTGGAAACAATGTTGTGACGATAGACGAAATTTATACCTGGAAACAATGCTGTGACGATAGACAAACTTTAAACCTGGAAAAAATCTCGTGACGATAGACAAAAGACCGTTTTCTTGCATCCAAGTACATGTACTTATATGTATTATTCGAGATATAATCACCCGAAATTTCGGTCAATAAATGTTTTTCGATCTTTGTATGGATGAATATCTTATGTATCTGTCATGTAAAATCAAATTTCTGCTGAAATTGCAGAACAGAGAAAAACGGGGGTATTTAGTAGAGCTTCTTGCTGAGCGTTGACAGTCACGCCGACCGTGTCTGTTGTTAGTGTGAAGGGGATGGGCTTGAGAAAGTGGTCACATGACCGGTCGTGGCAACAGCTCGTTTAAAAATGGCCACCGCTGTGTCCGCTCTAGCGATGACGCTGATGCATTAGCGCCGTGGTTCCCAAACCACATTGTCATACATTTTAGGCATTGGGCCGTTCTTTTTACATGTACTTTGTTTTCTTCTTCATGCTATTTTGAGTTTTTAACATTTAATCCGAAGAAAAGTGTTGAAGACAGGCCGTACAGTCAGCCGAGATCATGACATGACTGCACGTCCTAATCCTACTTCAAAGGCATTGCTGTTTCAACGCCGTCTTTCATCACCGACGTGGCAGCGATTGTTTTCTCACCCAAAGAAACCAATAGTTCTAGTCAGATTGAATAATTCACGCACAAGTTCTCATTACATTTAAATTCAACACAAAAATTAAAGCCTTTGTCTAAATTGTATTTGGAGTTCTTGCGAGCTCAGAACCCATACTTGCGACTTGGTCATTGCATTGGTCAATTTGGTGGTCTTATCTTAGTACGTTTGTCAGGGGTTGTATTGCTAAACTAGCGCAATCAGTCTTAAAATACCTAAAGTTAGGAATGAAAAATCAGAGATGCAACCAGCAACAGATGCTACGACCGACGCAAGAAAAGATTCTGGTGAACAGAATGACTGAGCTTGGGTATGTACAATTCAGATATTATAGGGGGGTCCGACCCGCTAACCCGGCCCCAAAACTATCAATTAGCCTCACTAATCGGGTGGCAATTTGATCAAATAAACATTGTAATTCGATATCGTTGTATTTGTTGTGGGAAAGTAAAGGTACAGCTTACTTCCCGTTTTATTTAATCCTTTGAAAGTACCATATATAGGTAGTAGGAGCCTACCTAATGAAACGTTACCATGTTGAACAGTACACTTACATAGAGTACTTACAAAAAACCCCATGGAGCCCCTCATCATATAAAACACTTGCCATGCTTTAAAGATATTAAGATTTTTTTTAACAAAGCCTTCAAAACTGCGACAAGCAAGCTGTGATAGCAATGCTATTGAAATGTAGCGCGCCATCGTCAAGCAGAGGCCACACGACGATGATTGGCATCTCGCGTCACCACGATTGGCCAATCAAAATGAAGCGTAGCAAAGCGGTACGCTTGACAGGGAAACCATGTTTTGTGATCTAATCGCATATAGCAAATAAACAACGCGATTAAGCTCATCAGGAGTAAACTAAATAAGTGACAGTTATCATGTTTGTTCAAACATACTCTGAACTCTTACTATGCAAAAATCCACGAGTGTTTGAGTAAAATTGCGCGAGTTATCGTTCTCAAACCCGCTTCAAATATGACGGGTGAACCTTTGATTGCCGTTCCTGAACAAAGATGAAAGGCCGTCTACTCGAACTCTTGTATTCTATTTCGGAAAAACTTACCGGCGGATTTCCTTCAAATAAACGGGGTTGGAACGGTAATTGTGTGCAGTTTAAAAGTGTCCTTTTATTTTTCTCTGCGCCTACTAGTTGGCTTTTAACCTTGTATAGAATGTCAATGCTCAATGCATTCAGTTGATTAAGTGATACCACCGTGTTTGAATGCCTGCACTTTCGCAAATAAAATGCATACAGCCAAATAAAAGGACACTTTTGAATTTTAATATATTGCCAATTAAATGGCATACTTGTCACAAGTTTGTTGTATACATTAAAAAGTTATTAGCCAAGAGCGCTCTGAGATAAAAGACATGCTCTTCTTCATGGTTTGTATATTCAACAATGATAATCAGTATTGTCCCGATTTTTCCCTACATATAGTACAGAGCTAGAAAAATCCAAAAATGTATACTTTTACTATGTTCATGTGAACAGCTTAAACGTTACAGGGCCTTAAAGATGTCCATGCTGATTTGCACCACATTTGTATCTCGCTACTTTAATTTAAGTTCATAAATGTACTCGATAAGATATGGGAAACTTGAACAGCAGATCGAGGGAACCACCCCAAAGCATGACTCTTCTACTACTGCTACACCATACAAATGCGCATTTATTAAAAATTTATTCTTTAGTTATAATCGATAGAAGGAGAACTAGAAACAAGAAAAGCAGAGACAACACTTTGGAGGAAATAGGAGCCGCGTTGACAATGAAACTGATTAAAAGGACATGGCAGGTCTGGCCGCCTTGGTGGGAGTGAGCACGGAGCTAGCTCCATGGAGTCAAGGATACCATTGCGAGTGGACCATACACAAACGTTAACATGCACAGAAGATTGCGATTAAAATTATATCTCCGAATTTGAGAATGATAGAACAGTTCACACTCACTTGTTGGTAACGTAGATCCACTAATTGAAGTTTCGGGAAACTTTCCATGTTATCTTCGATAACCTGCGAAATTCTGTTATATGCGAGGTTCACATAGCCCACGCGTCGATCGAAACTTGATGGAAAAATCGGCGGAACAGTGACAGTTTTATGACCACAATACACTTGTGAACAGTGAACTGTTCAGATGAGTGAAGCATCTCGATTACTGAATCACTATTACTTGAAATGAGCAATTCTGTTCCAGGAGAAGTGTTCAGATTAATGAGACATACGGATTAATGAGGTCCGTATGAATGAAGTTCCATTGTATATATATATATATATATATATATATATATACTTCCGCTTAAAACTTGGAATTTCATGCATCTATCGGAAGGTTACTGATAAAACAGTCGTTTGGAAAATACTCATTGATACAACAAATGTTTTTCAAATTGATACTAGATAGTCTTGGTTCCCATAAAAACACACCCAGTGAGTCAAGGTGACAATCTGCCCACATTATATCTAACACACAACTTTAACTCTTTCAAACTAACCGTTTCGCATGTTTCTTCCGGGCATAGTCTCTCATGGCAAGACGCGCATATACACGCTGTCGTTCCTGGGAGATGTCCCCCATGCCGATCACCGGCCATGACCCAAGATTATGATTGAGGAGTGGGTGCAATAGGCATGGGCGAGAACAGAAGGTTCAAGCCCTGCCTAAAAGAGGGCACTGCAGTCACTGGAGGGCTAGAGTTGTGCATTCCAATTACTTTACATTATAATCTGCAACTTAATAACTTGAAAACTACTACGCATAGAGGCACCAAATTTCAGACAATAAATCAAGGTGCATAAGTAAATACCTCACAAAAACCATATAACCACAGCTACAGAAGTGACCACTTTATTCAAGGTTACTTTAACAAGCAAACTAGTGGGAATACACAGCTCTAGCCCTCCACATGTTTGTGTATTCAGTTTTGTATTGGGGCGAATACACACTTCAGCTAATTCTGACCTTTCCTATTGGGAAAGGTCATCATTGTCAGGCGCATAGCTACATTATGACAGGTCGATTTAACTGCCGTGATTTTCAGTGGTTAAACAATTGTGATGGGAAGTAAGAATAACTGCATTGGCGCAATCTCATGATTGTTGAATGGTTTCTTCACACTATGTCGTTCAACCAAATTTGCCACTTCTCTGAAGATGGTGGTAGCATTGCGTCCATAGAGTCAGCTGCAATGTACACATAGTGCGATGAAGCCAACACACCACAGAATGTCTTTACAAACGCAATACAAATGAAATCGTTTGACAGGAAGTCAATATTAACATAAACTATAAAGATTAAACGGGTGTGGTAGTTTTATTATTACTTTGACCACGTTGTGTGGAATCAAAAAGCATGAGTTAACCATCACCTAGATATAACATAGTTGTAGAACAGCGGAGAACCAGCAGCGTTTGTAACAGCAAATATGGCAAAATTTGTCGAAGCTGGTGTTCCTCAAGGATCGATCCTTGGCCCCCTATTATTCTTAGTGCACACTAATGACATTACTGATGATACCTCTTGTGATGTGAAACTTTTTGCTGATGACACTAGTATTTTAGAAATGTTACATGATTCGCATGCCTCTGCAAACAGAATAAATACTAATCTCAGGAAAATAGCCTTTTGGGGTAGACTTTGGAAAATTTAATGCCTTTCTAAAATCCATTACTTTATTATTCTCACCCAAACGCCACCAAACAGACCACCCTACTCTATTTCTAGATGGAACCGCTATACCGTAATCAGACGCTCACACTCATTTAGGTATAACCCTCTCTAGTATGGGATGCCCACATCACTCGCATTATAAATAAGGCGAATGAACGCCTGACATTGCGGTGTACACTAGTATATAAAATATCCAGGAAAACCCGATTTTACACAACTATGGTTCGACCAATACATGTATTAGAATATGGATGTGAAATTTTCGACAATTGAACTGCTGGATTAGTTACGTCTTTAGAAAGCGTTCAATACGCAGCTGCACGGATCTGCACTGGTGAGCTGAGGCACACACCCGTATACGTTTATCAAGAGAACTGGGTTGGCCCACTTTTTCCCTGCCAGAAAAAAATACTTTAAATTTGTTCGATGAAATGGTTCATAAGCTCGTCCCTTAAATTCCTGGTTATTCCCGGAACACTGCGATACGTGACCGTCTCAACCCAAGACAAATAAGATTTAAAAACTTACGTTTTGGTAACTCTTTTCTCCCATCATCTATACGACTTTGGAATGAGCGGCCACTTGACATTCATGAGACATCATTTTAAGGTAAATTAAAACACACACACACACACACACTTTTGGCTGTTGACCCTGTGCCAAATCACCTTTATTATGGCGATCGATTTCCAAATGTCACACACGGTTACGCCTGGAATGTTCTCCTTTAAATAGCCATTTCCACAAAAGTAATACAGTTTCCTCAGATCCGTACGAAATTATTGGCCATTTTTGCTTGAATGCCCACGGTATGTTGCGCAGAGGTAGGACCTCTTCAAAACTGTATGTCGAATACTCACACCTGGTGTAAATCCTCCCCTGATTCCATATTTAACCCTTCCCCCCTTAAACCGGCCAAAACCGGCTGGTGGTCAAATGTCGTCTGCTTCAGCGTTTTCAACTGATTTCAACAGCAATGAAAAACAATTTGACTGAGAATTGAAGATGAGACCTGTCAAGACAATATGACCCAGGTCAACAGCTTTCCTCGGCATGGGTTGGGCACTGGGTCATATTGTCTTGACAGGTCTCATCTTCAATTGACTCAGTCTGAATATAAGGGGGAAAGGGTTAACTAGCGATGGTGATATTTTGGTTTAGTATTTTCTTCATGGTAAGAAACGGTTATCCGATGATATTAATGTTGAGATCTTTGAGGCAGTGCAGACATACATTGTGGATACTGGAAGATTTCATTCTTAATTTGATATGTACGTACAACCATGCATTCTTTCTTATGTTATTTAACTGTCAGGAAGCCAGAGTAAATTTACTGAGGACCTGCTATTTTTTTTCACCTATACCAGGTCCCTAATTGCTCGAGTGTTTTCATATTTCTGTATTGTATTTTCCTTGTACCAGTCGTCCGGTCTTTTTTTTCTGTTTTTGATTGTGTCCTACGTGTGATGTACATTATAGTGTTGCCTTCTATGTTCTGGAGGACATGTATCATTAGTGCCCCTTTGTACTATTAGGCAATCAGTTTAAATAAATAGGTTTAAACTAAACTAAAAATGAGCTCCTGTGGGCCGTGGTTATATGTGAAGTGCGTCACTTAATTCACTGGTACAGCATGTTCAGCAAATATCAGTAGTGAGATCAATGATAACAATCCCCGAATTTTGTATTTTCTTCGATCTAGCAAGTTTCAATGCTCAAGGAAACCACAACGTCGACATGGTTACTGGCATTTAACGGAATTCGAAAGAATACTTTAAATGTTCATTGATCAACTTTTTGAGACAGGTTCAAGTTCTGACGCTACCAACTCAAGCAAAATATTGACTCAAGACCACTCACATTGTAATGACATAACAAACAGTTCTTAACAATACACCAATTACAATAAAATGGTCGAAATTAAATATACATCTGAAAAAAAAACTTTGTTAATACTAAAAATAGATTAGTCAACTGTTGTAGACAGGTGCAAACCCGACGCTGCGTATAGCTCGGAAAAGGTCTAGTAAACATTTAATTAATTACCTACACATGTAACAATGACTTTTTTTATAAAAAACGGTTGTAGTTATTTTATATCTAAATCAAAATAAACTGTGTAAATCATCCGGGATACAAAAATAGTTTTTGTTCCCCTAAATTTGCTTCACGTACAGAGATATCTAATCGTGGATATGCAAAATAAAAAGGGAGGGGGAATGTAGCAGTGATCTTACACTACGCTACTAATGTCAAATTGGTTTTAAAAAGAAAAGCAGAATTTTTTATAACATTTTAACGATGAAAACACTAATAGATAAATATCTTAACCACACTTCTAAAAACTTCTTTATGTCGCTTTTGTTTATTTTAAATGTGCTTTGGCTCTGTCTGGAGACAAGGTGTCCTTTCAAATTTTTGTGACACGATGTTGAGGGAAATTTCTTGCATATTTTTGTCCTGTATGTATGAGAGGTGGTATACTGTAATAATAATAATAATAATAATAATAATAATAATAATAATAATAATAATAATAATAATAATAATAATAATAATAATAATAATAATAATAATAATAATAATAATAATAATAATTTATTAGGAAAACTTCCCCTTTACAGCGGGGGCACCAACGGAACGGGGGAAATTCCATGATGCGTCCAAAATATATACAAATAATCAGGCATCCTAATTATCAATCAAATAATCTTCGTTTGTTAAAATACGTATAGTAACTATAAGTTATAATTTATGCCGCACCAAAAACTAGAGACAAACCACTCATTGGGACAAACTCTAGAAACCGTAAAGACATGTACATTATACATGTTCCATATAAAATCAAGAACATATAGCTTCCAGCGTCATTTATTAAGAAAAAAAATCAGGAAAAAATACATTGGAGAATGTCTATGTACAAGAGGTACATGTAGAACGATCATACAATCTGTCATTCCAAGAAGTCATTAAGTGACTCTCTCCTGTAATGCCAAGCCTCAACCAAATATGTTTTACATGTTTGATCAAATAATTCACCAATGTCCTGTCCAAGATCATATGTGTGCTCGCCAAGGAACCAACATACCTTATTTTTCAGCGAGGAGGCGGAAAACCGCTGCCATGCCTGTTTACAATTCTCATTCAGAGAGTTGACTTCCAAATTTCTATATGCCTGTAACCTGATGTCATTTAGTGCTGGGCAGACAAATAGAAAATGTTATAAATCTTTTCTACTTTCTATACATAAAGGACATCTTCCGTCTGATAAACCACATCTTCTCAGATCTTCCCCGACACCCAGACACCCAGGTCGGGCCAAAATATTTGATCGTGCACCGGCAAATTTATTTACATTAAACAGATAGCTTTTCCCGAAAGAGGACCGTTTAAACATTTGATACCATCTTAAAGACTTTTTCAAGTATATTTCCTGAAAAAAGTCTAATTTATATGCTTCTAACGATAATTTTAAAAAAGCATCCCAGCTATTCTGGATTCCTTGATTCCAGGGCATGGTCTATGGCTACGTTATTAAAGACCTTCTTAATTTCGTCAACATATGGCCAAATCTTTGCAGGTTTGTCATCATTTCTTTGCCAAAGAGTGTCAAAAATTTGCTTACATAGCCTTGTGTCTAGCATCTCAAATTTCATCCTGTGAAGTATTTTATCCTAATGCGATACAGAATTAGTTTTAGGGGGAGCCATCCTAGTTCACCAAGGGTAGCCACTGCTGCATGTGAAGAGATGACCTGAAGTATTGCTTTGGCTATGGTGTATTGAATGGACTTCAGAGAAGCCTCAGACTCTTTAGTATTGCATAACCACAATGCACCGCCATGAGTAAGAGACGGAAGAATAATAATTTTCCATATGCTATTTCCGAAGCCAATACGGTTAACATTATCATGAGAAGACAGTATACTCCATAAGTAGCCTCGTAAACGAGAATTGTTGCTTCTATATCTTTCATGTGTGCCACGTCTGTTAGAGAATTCGAGATCAAAATGCCCAAATATTTATAGGATTTACATTCAGATGTATATACATCTCCAAGTTTCCATTTTTTTGAAAAATCTACACGCTTACCCACTACCATGACTTTAGATTTGTTGGCATTAAACGTCATGGCCCATTTTTCTACAAAAACATGTGCAATATTTACCATACAAATTAATTGGTCTTCACTGTCTGCAGTTATTACAATATCGTCGGCATATAAAAGGCACGGTATATGTCCGTCTCCATAGGGTACCCCAAGATTTTTTCCTTCAAACATATCAACCATATCTAACATTACTAGAGAAAACAGCGTAGGAGACACAATGCATCCTTGCTTTACCCCATTAAATACATTAAACCATGAACTTTCTAGGGGCCAAATATTACCTTACTTTCCACTTTGTCATAAAGCAGTTTTGTCAAACGCCATGCTTTTCCTTGAATTCCCTTTTTCCATAACATTAGGAAGAGGCGTTCCCTGTTAACCGTATCAAATGCCTTCGAGATATCAAAAAAGGATAGCCACGTCTTTTGCTTGTTAGCTCTCCTTATGTTACATAACTCTTTGAGCGCAAATACTTGATCTTCCAATCTTCTGTGTTTTCTATAAGCTCCAAAGGCTCCCCTAATATCCCTTCCCGCTCTAAATAATTCATAAACTGCCCCTCCATTACTGATGTGAACACTTTATACACATTAGATGTAACAGTAATACCTCTGTAATTGGACAGTGTATCTTTTGGTCTTTCCTTGTGAATAGGCTTTATAAAGCCTTGATACCATTGATCCGGGTACACTTCACAGGTTTTAAAAAGATTGAACAGATCCAGTAATGTAACAATTAATGAAGAGCCACCTTGTTTAAGGAATTCGTTTGGAATTTGGTCGACTCCGCAGGCTTTACCGTTTTTCAGTTTTCGCACAGCATTACTTACATTGTCGTAACTAATTGTAATGTCAGTACAGCCCGAAGTCTCACCTGTATATATGAAAAGGTTATTAACTTGAGTTTTCAAATTATCATTTACAGTATCATTTTGCATACCATTCCCGGAGGCAACGTTTTTCCAATATTCTCCCAGTACTTTGCATATTTCTTTGGGGTCCTCAATAGTACGGCTATTGTCAGCTGGATCAATAAATCTTAGTGGGTAGTCATTGTTCTTGTTCAAGCGTTTGAGCATCCGCCAGTAGGATTTTGCATCTTTAGACCCTTTACATGAGTTTCGGATGATTACTTGTATCTTATTGTTTACCCTTTTAGTTTTAATTTTAATTTTTTTTTTTTTGCAAAAAAACAGAAAACGGACATACTGAATCTTTACCCTCAAACACAGGTGCGAAGCAGGGAGGTGTGTTGGGTCTAATTGTATTTAGTTTCTTTGTTTCTGACTTGCGAAAAATATTCGATGACACATTCGACCCAGTTGAGCTACATGAAGTTAAAATGAATTGCTCATTGTATGCTGACGACCTCGCCATCATGTCTGAATCCGCGTCGGG
>OZ026618.1:11815217-11817717 GCA_964020975.1 Hermodice carunculata
AATACTTAAATAGCGACCTAGAAACTCGTGAGAGTTATTAGCTGGATGATTAGCAGTGACTTTAGATCATATTAACTCAGCATGCACAATTAAATGATTTTTTTTATTGAAAGTGTTTCAAAGCTGTGGCACACTAGTGTGTCCCTTGTCGGTGAACAGATGCTGAGAATATTGATAAGGGTGATGTTCTTACGCACATGCTTTTAAAGGTCCCAAAAGCCAAAAGATTTTATATTTTTTTCAAAGTAAAGTACTTGGAGCGTTCTAGCACTTTTGTGAAGAAAATTTGCCATATTCTTCACAGGAAAATAAATTTACTTGCAGAAGAATTTTGTTGCCCATGACGGGCCCGAATTGGACAAGTTCACCCTTTTTGGCTAGCAAGCGGGCTCTGGGTTGGGACGTCAGGGAAGGGAGTCAATGTGATGCCATGGCGGTTAGCGATAGAGAAAGCATTAGCCGTAAAGACGTACAGAATAAGCAGGATATCAGTTTTAGCTGTTCCTTTTCCAAAGAGGGTCTGACTGAGTATGAGAGGGAAGATGTTGGGTCAGGAAGCGTGAAGGACAGAAAAATTCAGCCTAACTGGAAGGAGCCACGATCGACGACAAAGCCTGTCAAGTTTACCAGTGGAACTGGTGCTGAGTCTGTGCCAAGCACTGACCATGACTTGCTGTTGTTGTCACGGAAGATCACCAAATAATAATAATAATAATAATAATAATAATAATAATAATAATAATAATAATAATAATAATAATAATAATAATAATAATAATAATAATAATTTATTTGTCTTCGCGAGCGGAGAAATTAAGATACATAAATCATACATCGAAATAATAATATTGACATCAAGATAATCCAAACAAATAGTCGTAAGAGTAAAACAGAAGTCGTAAACCAAATTAAATCGAATAGGTCACAGCTGTAAAAGCAATCATATATGTCGCGGATCAAAATGCATGTTATAAGACATCAAATTATACCTTACATATTACAAGTAAAATATATACAGAAATAAGAACAGATGAACTGAATGATACATCACAGTAAAATCGGAAATTAGATAAATTATACATCACAATAATTTTAGTAGGATGACACTCCGTGCACCCGCCGCACTCGAGCCAGCACCATCAGCGAGGCGGCATCGGGGCCCAGGCGAGGCGGCTGTTGGCCGTCCCGGTCCAAGCAGCCACACCGCCCGACAGAACAGCGCAGGCCCGAGAGCCACCGGGGCACGAGAATGAAGCCAGGGGAGCGACGGTAAAAAAAAGATCTTAAAATGCTTTGCATAATAGTGAGACAAGTTGTCTTTGCTGCCCATAGGGGTTGTTATAGTCCTTATGACATAATAGAAATCTAATTGAGTCTGTAACACCCACAGTTGGCGTTCTGCCGGCCCGCATGTTCATACTGATTGGGGCATAGCCCATGAGTATGGGCCACAACTGAGGCTTGGGACGTTTGGACTGGTAGGGGCACACTAGTGTGTCCCTTTTCGGTGAACAGATGCTGAGAATATTGATATGGGTGACGTTCTCAGGAACATTCCTTTAAAGGTCCCAAAAGCCAAAATATTATTTTTGGTAAGGGATGCTTTTCAAACGTCATTGTGCAAAAATTCACACACACGTGACTGGTTGGAGTTCCAGGCTAGGCCTTCGGGTGTGACGTCACCAAGATACACAAAATCCAACATGGCGGCCATCATATTAACTGGTATCACATACAAATAAGAAATTTTTAAAAAATGCTACAAAAGATGTGTTATGATCTCTTACCTTTATATGTCCTCTCTCGACAGATATAAAATCCACATTATGGTATTATTCCAGTCTAATAATAGGGCCATGGTAAGCCAATATGTCCATTTCATTTCTGATCTGTCAGCCATTGCTGACCCAAATATCCAGAAGTCATCTACTTGTAATTTGATCAAATTTTGTACAAGCAATGTGATTACACAATAGTTTGCCATCTACTGCAAAAATACTCTCCTGATGCAAGCAGTAAGATGTAGGTCCAAATTAGAAAGAAATAATCTTGTGACCTGACTTTCAATTTCAACCTCTAAAATCCGCCATTTTGAAAAATAAATCCACGTTTTCTACAAAGCAACAGTTTTGAAACATATAGTCTATGCCCGGCAATTTGTACCTAGAATGCACTGCTAAAGCATACAGATCGATAATCCAATGGGGGTGGTGGGATAGTAAGAAACCTGTGTCCACCTTTTAGCCAAAAAGGAGGGAACCCCAAAATTACATATTTAGGGGGTAGGGCCATTTGAATTTTGATCAAATCTGTACAATTTGCCCTAGAATGCTCAAATATATTTTTTTCACAACTTAAAATATCAGTAAGTATAAAACTTAGCCTAATCTATGTTATTACAGAAAAGGTTTTATTTTATCAGTTGTTCTAAACCCCCATTACTTCTGATAAAATGGACTGTTCTGTTATTCAAATTGGACCACTTGTATCTTGAAAATTT